>OX579650.1:8899707-9031639 GCA_951230895.1 Carpatolechia fugitivella
TGCAGTGTAAACGGCAATCTTAAATACTTTATAAACTCGATTTTTGTTTTTATATTAAAGTCTTAATTTTTATGAAGAGTATATATGTAATTCTTCTGTTATTCCATTTTTAACTTGCGTGGCTGTAGTACAGCTGCCTAAAGTTTTGAGTTACACATAATACATAATCTTTTAATATACAGCGTTAATTTTTCAATTCTTCAACCATTAAACCTAAACAGGCTCTAAATAATCTAAAAATCATAACAAACTGCGTAGTAGTTAATTATTTAATTTACAATTATATTTTCTTAAAAATAAATAAATACCTCAAACATAGATACAGTTAGGTTCTTCTGACTATAGTAGTATTGTTTAAATATCTGAATTTTCCATCTGTACCTAACACAAATGTATGTTAACAAAAACAACATCAAATTATAGATTTTTCCCCATACATTCCCATACATAGATCACAGCATTTCCAATACCATCTTAAGGAATAAGTGTAATCCTTGCCCTAAGTTTAACAATCACGAAGCGGAAGATTTTATAGGGTTGGCAACACCTAAATATTAGTTCAACTTAGCACCTGAAGTATCTAGGATTTGACTTTGTCTTGCCGGTCTTCGGCCACTGCGAACTTGTTGCAGAGGAAGAAAATAATCATCTCGGAGTCGGGCTTCACCTTGCCGTCCTTGATCAGCCGCCGCAGGTTGCGCAGGCGCTGCTTGTGCGGGTATTCCGCCCCCTTTTGTGCTGCGTCTTCTGCTGCCTGCACATACATACGTCATTAGACATTTTTTATACCACTTCAGGGTCACCTAGTAAGCCTTAAGGACGCGTTTATATGACACGAAAACTTTCGTGCACGCAGTGAGCGTAGACGCGCGGTTTGTGATGGAGACCAATTTCAATGTTGCTGCTTGATAAATAGATTTAATTTTAGCCATTAATAAACACGATAATGTGGCCCGTGCGGCCGCACGAAAGTTTTCATGTCGTCTAACTGCAGCCTCACAATAAGGGAAGGAACAGGGGACATCACGGTTAAAAGGTTGGTGTATTGTGCAGAATTCTATGCGACAAAAATAATTAGGCTCATATGACAGATTAATCTTCTCGACATTAATTTAAATACATTATTAAAAATAATCATACACAAATGATAATATTGATACTTTGTCTTTTTTGTTATTCGGTACAATACGATAAACTGAACTGTGTGTGTGATAGTTCTAATAGTCTCAAATAATACGCTCGAACCGAGAGATTTGAACCTATGCGGTTACATGAATAATACCTTCGCGTCCATGTATTTCTGGTCAGCTGAAGTTCCTCCGACAAGCGTGTCGTCCCACATGATGGGGTGCCAGGGCCGGCGCACGGCGGGTGCGGGCGTGAGCAGCGGCTGCGGCGGCCGCAGCGGCAGCGAGTTCACGTCCACACGCTGCTCCTCGAACTCCACCGGGGACCCCGTCTTACTCATTCTTCACCTGATTACAACAGCCTCTTCGTTACTAAGCGTAAAATAAACAACAAAATCTACTTTCAATTTTCCCAAAAACAACCGCGCCCCAAAATTAACAAAGTAACCCCGTTTAGTGAATTCGTTTCAAGTGTTTTTATGTTATTGCAGACGCGATTGGTTTGGATACAGTTATAGAGTTAATTCAGTCGACGTGCGTCGATCGCCCTTGAACCATCAATTCTGAAATATAGACCACAAATAGCATTCGTTCAGTTTGAACGATTAATCTTACGAACATTAACTTTGCCGAGAAACCTAGTTACTATTCAGTGAAAATTCGCACGCCTGATAATGCTATTCTGGGACAAAAATAAACTTGTAACAAGATTGCGAGCTTCTGTTGAAATTCTCTGCGCAATAATAGCGTTTCATTTAATCGTTAACTTGGCAAAGTTGCAAGAAATATTTTTTCAGATGTCTGGGTTTATAGAACAAACATCTTCCACGGCATAGATATAATTTTTAATGTTAGCTTCCTGTAATAAACAAAATTTACGACAAATCATAGCAGCGTGTATTTTCTTTTATCATGCATTCTCTGCATGTTTAATTCTCTAGTCACAAATTGTAGTTGTTATCAGCGTATGTCCCCACCGAGGGGCTCGAACCTGCCATGAATTAGAGGGATTAGGAAATTATAGTAAAACTTAAATTTCACTGTCTTATTCCTTATCAACTATGTAAACGCATGCACTGAATGCCGTGTTAATAAAAAATATACTTACTATAAGATATTTAACTTTTGAATATCAATCTGTCACAGCTTCGCGGTAGATCTTACAACAATGCACTGAACCGTTCGTTGGCCCGTTCACAAAACAGAAGCTCGGTTATCTATTGTATTGTTGGCCGCTGATTTTATTTATATTCACTAGTGTTCCGATGCATGTGCAGAATAAGACTGAATTTAATTACTTTCTCTCGAGGCCGGGAGCGTCCGATCGGTCGACTTGGTTCCTCGTCTGCTGAACGATGACGTGCGAGTCTTGGACAATTACCAGAAAAAATAAGAACAGACAACTATTGACATCTAGGACACTGACCGACTTCCATGCCAACTATTGAAATTCGATGAAGTTTAACACGTGTTCTAGTGTTTACTGATAAATACTCATTAACATTAGTATTAGGCTTAAATAAAACGCTGCCAAAAACAAAATATTATAGGATTTATTTTAAAAACTTCTTAAAACTAGTTAACAAACTTCCGCATTTCATTAGGAAATCGTGGGTTAAATGGTATTAGATAATATCACATTTGTAAATACTTTCGATTCGACATACATAAATCAATACAGCAATACATACTTATAATAATATTTATAATTAATTTGGTTCTGCTGACTTATTTAGAAATTTTTGTGTCCGATTTGTATCACGTAAATCTGTGAAATCTCATTTATCTAGTTATGCAACGAATACTTTTTGTCCGTTAACGTTCAGACTTTATCGAAAAAGTGTTGTACAACGGACACGCTCTAATAACAATTTATATTGGCTAATGGCTACCAGCCTCACGGTTTATCACTTACGCGCTCGCCACAACTTCATCAAAGGAAGTTTCGTGCTCTGAAGGCGCCAGCATGAACTCAGGCAAAGTCACGCCCAACGCTGCACTGTACCGGGGCATGGTTTCCGCCCAAAACGCACCCTTTGAACTATCTCCTGCAAATTCTTCTGGCGGAGCTATATTAGTCTCGTCAGCGATCTCAGCATGAGCTTCCGCTTCTGATTCTACACTTCTTTTCTGTCGAAACTTTTGGGTAGCGGCTAAAGTCGCAGCAACGGGATTAGTAGCGGCTACTGCAGGGCTTGCGATACGAGCCTTCTTTCGTTTCAACTTTTTACCATAGCCAGGGTTGGCAACAACATACGCTGCCGACTTTTGCTCAGTAAGAGGAGCACTGGTAGTGACAGTTTGGCTCTCAGCCCCTACGTTTCCGCCGTCAATAGTAGTCGGCTTGGAAGTAAACTCTTTAACTTCTTGGTAAGCTAGGTGGCTCCTTTGTGGTGCAGATTCAGATACGAACATGCATTCTTCGTTTTTCAAGCCAGCTTTGTCAATACATTGAAAACATGTCATACCATTCTTTTGAACTTTCTTACACGATGATCTATCCTTCTTTTTGAACTCTGCCAAAACATGCTCTACATCTTTTTTAGGCTCGTTATCACTGTAAAATCCAGGTAAGGCCTGTTTGTAATTATATGGCTTGCTTAAAGTATCTGACTCTGCTTCTTCGTCGCTTTCGCTTTCACTTGCTGCTCTCAAGGCTTCGCTGGGCTTTGGCTTAGAAGTGTGAACATAGTAGGCTTTATACTTTCCGTCTGTGTCATCGCCTTTCTTGTAATCTTCACTCCGTTTTTCTGGCTCTGCAGCTGTGTATTCTTGCGAGTCTTCTTTGTCATTTTGGTATTTTGCTGTTTTTTTCGGTTGCTCTGTTTGTTCAGGTTCATCGGGTTCGTCGTTGCTGTCAAACTTTTTTTCTTTGGAGTAAGCATATTTATTATTCTTTGGTTGTTGTACATAAGAACATGATTCATAGTTACCACCGGTTTTAGGGTCCTTGCATACATTACATGTCATACCGTCCTTTAATACTTCTTTGCAGTTACCTGGATTTTCCCTAATCTCCGCAGCTTGTTTTTCTGACAATTCCTTTATCCTGTCGTACTCTTTGTAATCATACTCGGAATCGTATGGGTATTCATAGTCCTTGTCAGCACTTTTCTTTTGTTTGTAGGGGCTGCTGTAGGCACTGCTGTCAAACTCTTTAGGCCTCGAAACGTATTCAGCTTTATAGTCATAGGGGTCTTCTTCGTCGTCGTCGCTGGCTTCCCTCAACCTTTCATTTTTTCTTCCACCTGCATAACGACGAATGCGGGGTGGCCCTGAAATATAAGCATGGGGCTTGTATTTCTGTTCGGTTTCAGGAGTCTCTACCAATTCCTGTTTGCGATATTTTATGGGATGGGCCACTTCAAGATTGGTAGCTTGGGGTTGAAAATATGACGCGACGCTAGGATTTTGTTTTAGAGCGGCTAGAATTTCTTCTCCTTGTTCATTTTCTTCTGGCTTGTAGATTTTGTAATCAGCGTCGTGCACCTGTCTAATATCGTAACGTAAAGGGGCGCTGAGTTGCTGCCGGAGGGGCAGGTGGGTAAGGGGTTGATGCTGATGCTGTCGCTGCTGAGGCGGCGCTACCAGCCGAGCCGCCTGCGCAGGGAAATACCCTTGACTTGCGATTGGGTTGAAACCAAAACGTTGAGCAGAAAACGCATTTTCTTGCGGAGCAACTCGTCGTTGTAAGGAATCGATAGAACTACTGACAATAGTATCGAACAACTGAGGATACTGGCTCTTATCTACTTTCAGCATTGCTGCCGCAATGGGACTGGAAGCCAGTGAAGAAAGTCCTGAAAAACAGTAACTCGGATATTACACGTTCAGTAAATTCTATACTTACACTACTTGTGACAAATAACACTTAGAGAAATAAGACACTAACCATCATCTCCGGAAAATATAGGTGCAAAATCCAAGGGCTCCACGAATCCTTTTTGCTTTCCTTCGTTCGCTAATGCTCCTTCACATATCGCCCAAATCAATAACTGGAAGAATGGATTTTTGTTAAAATCTAAATGTACAAATAAAAACAAAACCGAATTTAAAGAATCACTGCATACCAGACTTCCGAGTCTATTCATTATGCTGAATGGGTATAAACCCAAAGACGTTATTTGAACGTACACTGCTCCTCACTGCGTCGAGTTGTATTCTCGTTTGTGTCGAGATGAAAGTATCATGACAATATTGCAATGGCATGGTTTTATAGGCGTCAACATTGCGCAGGTGAAAGATCGGTGCAACAGCGCGCGCACCAGTGAAGCGTGTCTCGGTGGACAATGTCCGCTTACTCCATCCAACGCAGGCGTAGCAGCCGCGGTTTCGGCCGTGGGTCACCGACGACGGTGAGTGCCATTAACAGCAACGCTGGAGTAGCTACGACAGGCGGAACAGATTAAGCTGATATCAACACTAATACCGTGGTTCCTCTTTATAAGTTTTAAATTGCGATCTCTTTTTTGCAAAAAGTAGTTAATCAGTTTTTTTTCTATTTTTATAAGTTTCTATCCGTGTACCAGATTTTCCCCCCAACTAAATAAACCACTACAGCTGATTGTTTAGATCACTATCCAGTATGGGACCGCCCGCTCATGCCAAGCACTAGCTTGTCCACTAGGACACGGCTTTAAACGAAACTTGCCGGATCATTACTGGTTGTCTGAAACCGACACCGGTTAAGTTGCTGTTTCCACTAGCTGGCATAGCGCCTCCGCATGGACATGGGCAGATGGACAGGAGCAGTTGCGGAAAAAAGTGGAGAAAAATTGACGATGATACTCGGCACCCACTGAATGGCTATAAACCAGTGCGGCAACGACTGAAAAGCCGGAAAAGTTTTATAAAGTGCGTCGAACACTGACCTACGACCCGCCACAAGAATAATGCAACCTCTGGCGCCGCAGTCTCCCTTCCTAGCCCCTTTGTCACATCATCTGAGAATCTTCCACCCGGACACCAGCTGTCGTGGCCGATCTGGAAGTATTTATATAGACTTCGAGACTCAGGTCGGCCTTAGTAAAGATAGCATGTCTAGGTGGAAATTCTCCAATAACACTGATGTGAGCTGCGCGTGCGGGGAGGTACAGACGATGGCCCACCTGACATCATGTCCTGCGTGCCCTGTCACCTGCACGCAGAAAGATTTAATGGACGCCACACAATCCGCCATCCAAGTGGCCACATTCTGGGCTACAACAATATAAGTTTCGACTTGCCATCGACTCGCTAAGAAGAAGACTGAAATAATTAATTTATAGGATAATGTAAAGATATCGATAATAGGTACATAATAAAATAAAATTTATCTTTATCTTTTATCTTCTTTTAATATATTAGATAAAATCGTATTTCTTATGCAATATACAGTCTTAAATGTTTGAGGAATGTAACGATAAAATTAATTTCGACTATTGTCGCGGAGCTTTTGTAGCAGCTGTTGACTAGCTGGTTTGTCGTCTTTTTCCAAAGCTGATATTACAGCTTTCTGCAAAAAAAAAAATACAAATTGGTCTCAAATTTGAATAACAAATGACACAAATCCACAATTAGTTTTACGCGTGAATGTTGGCCAAACATTTGTGTTTATTTATAAAACATACTAACATAAATACAACAGAATAAACGATTTTACTCGTATGACCGTGATTCGACGAAAACAACTTACCGCCATTTTATTATTCGAGTCTTGCAGTTTCTGCGAGAGCATCCAGAGATTGGCAGCGAGACTCAACATTGAAGATTTCTCGAGGTCACTTCTTCTAATAACGCGCCAGAACAACTCTAAAGCCAAATTATATTGTTTCTTTGTCTCTTTAGCGTCGCCTAGCAGTTTAAGGACCACTAGTAACTCTTGGCATATGTTCGTACCGTACTTTTCTAAGGTATCGATGAATTCTGCCTCAGACCCGTAGAGTTTATCATTTGATATCACTGAGAAACATTAAGGTAACGTTAGTTAATTCAGTATAACAGTATTTATCAAACTAACGTAAGTAAATGCATTAATTTACCGGATTCTATGTGGTAGGAATATGTTTCTTGTGTCATTTGGCTAAGCAAGTCTAAAATCCGTAATAGAGTACCGTAGTACAACGGCTCAGTTTTCTTCCAATGTATTCTCTCCATTATCTTAATAAAACCACTCAGGATGTACGCTTTACAGTTACTATCCACATTATCCTAAAACAGAAATATTGGTCGTACGTAAGTGTCATCACGAAAATATCGTAGATTTTCTTTAAATGCTTATTAAAGTTTTTTAACTCTTACCGGTAATATCAAGAGTGTTGATAAGAAGTCACTGAGCAATCCCTCAACTTTAACATGAGTCAGTTTCTTTTGTCCGTCTTCCATTATGAAGTCAGGGATATCCGGTATCAAGCTGACCAGAGCTTTGAAGTTTGCTTCAGCTGCAGAAAAATTTAATATTTTATACTTAATTCATCATCATCTTATCAAGTGGGTAGTTTAGTTGACGACAGACGAAAAAGAAGGGTTTGAATCACAACACGAAGAAGGAAGGCGTAAGAAGGCTCTTTTATAAAGGAAACTGGAGGGGGGTATTCGCCTCGCGTCAATGCTCAGCGTGTACGGCGAATTCTTCTTTCATCGTGTGGATTGTAAGGTCGACAACCGACCCCATCGTCTCTGGTGTCAAAATTATTGAGCCGCCAATGGCCCTAACATGCCTCATGTAACGACCATTTCCGTAGATAATAGCTTAACGTGCCTTCCGAAGCACGGAATCATCTTTATTTTCGGATAATCAGGTGATTTAATCTACAATGTCGTAACCAAACTGGAGAAGTCTCACAAAGTGATGTTTTATATAACAGTGTTCCCATTGGGATTCGAACCCGGAACGTACCTAACGAGAGGAACGCTTGAACTCTGCCACGGAGGTAGTGGGCTGTTGTCAGGGTTGTCGATTCGCCGCGCCTCTATACCTTGTCCGACGCAGTTGTTCAACAGCGCCACCTGCCCGCAGACGAGGTAGAGCTGCGCGCGCGCCAGTGCGCAGCGCAGCGACGGCACCGTCACGAAGCTGTACGCGGCGCATGCGCGCTGTAGCCACTTGGCCGCCGCCGAGCCTGCGCGCGCCGCCAGCGCGTTCACCGCCTGCACCACGCATTTCAAATTTATACCTCTTTCATACGAGACACATCTCAATCTGATTGGCTGTCACATGTGAACCAAAAACCTTTTTTATGTCATACATTTTTTTTTGTTATTTGTTACGTATAAAATACGCACCTTTGGAGTAGTAGCCCCAAAAGTTTTTGTTCCCCACCAGGTATCAATGTGATTTCGAATTCATATGTATGTTTGTTTGACGCTCTTACGGTAAAGGAAAACATCGTAATGAAACTTGAATACTCTTGCGAAGAAATTTAAGGGTTGTGTGTGAAGTAGACCAACCAACACTGGGCCAGCGTGGTCGACTAAGGCCTGAACACCCTAATTATAGGTAGACTCGAGCTCCTCGGTAGGAACGTATATGAGCTGTTGATTATTTATGACGTAACGCCTTACTATGATTACATTATGTTTTTTTAGACGTACAAAATGCTCATTATCGTTACCTTAAAATAAGCGACTGGGATTGTTTTATTACGAATCGTTCAGATAATTATATTTCTTACATGCACTAGTGCTACAAGCACTGCGTCGAGCTTTATGAAAGCAGACCGACACTCCACATAGAAGTTGAGTTGTTGCTCCAGGTCTTCTTGGAACGTCACCGCCTGGACGTACTTTGTGATCAGCTCAGCGCATAACTTATTCTCGTCTTCAACTGTCACAGCGCTGGAATGTAGTGGATATATTAATATGCCTACTTATTAGAAATGAGCAAGTGGTGGGGGTGGCTCCACATCTTATTGAAGACGTATGTGGTGATCCCATATTTACACATGTTATATTATTTAAGCGCGAGTGTCGGTGGTCTAGTGGCTAGGGCCGCAGCCTCCCGTCGGAAGACGCGGGTTCGATCCCCATCACGTACTAATGTGTTTTGGAATTTCGAATTCATATGTACGTTTATTCGACACTCTTACGGTGAAGGAAAAATCATGATGAAACCTGCACACTCCTGCGAAGAAATTCAAAGGTTTTGTGTGAAGACGACCAACCCGCACTAGGCCAGCGTGGTCGACTAAGGCCCAATCGCCCTAATTCAGGGTAGGCTCGAGCCCCTCGGTATATGAGGTGTTGATAATATTATTTACAAATTCGTATTTCATATTTATCTATTTATAATTGTATATCTATTTACATTCATAATAAACACAATTTACATTGTCATTTTATTAATATTTATACCATAGCATATACAATGAGAGATATGTATATCACATCCTGGCCGATTTCGACTCCAGCGACTGCATTGGTTGCGCGAACTAGGCTAATTCTCGCGCTCGTGTGCTCTTCAGTGACTGCAGTAGCCAACTTTGGTCCGCAGAGTGCGTGAGCACACAGGGAGATATGTATACTCTTAATATAATCTACTAGCTTTCCGCCCGCGGTTTCACCCGCGTATTATGAGTTTTCCCGAAGGAATGAAGTGCTTTCCCGCAGTAAAATGGAGCCTATGTCCTATTCCAGGGCCTAACTTAAATGTGTGCCAAGCTTCATCCTGGTCTGTCCAGTGGTACAAGCGTGATTCGGCAACAAACATCCAAACTTTCACATTTATAAAATTAGTAGGATCTAATAGGGAGCTTCTCTTACTTGATGGAGTCATGCAGTATACAGCAGAGCCGCATCATGCTGTTGATGACGATGTGATCCTCGATGTGCGGCCCCTGGTAGCGCGGGAAGAACATCGACAGCACGGTCTTCGCCATCATGGTGCGCGCGCTCGCCGTCTGGACCAACTCCACCAGCGGCATGAACGCATCCTGGGAACGGTACTCTGCTACATTCATTCATATCATGGACGTCTCTCGGTTGTGATAATGAATGACCCATTAAGGTCAATGATCGACCTCACATAGCTTGGTGTCGGTGATATTGATCCGCCAAAAGCCTCTGCCATAGCTCATATAACGACTAAGAAGAAATCAAGCACAGAATAAAGAAAGAAATAACAACAATAATTTGATAAAGTTTGTTTCCCTTTCGTTGTGTTTAGATAAAGCATTTAACCATCGGCATGAGTTAAGAATAGTACACGTTAAAAAATTGCATCTGACAAACAAACATGACTTACTATGTTTTAAGGAAAAGTCATTAAACCTACGAAAAATACATATTTTTAACGCATTTACCATCAAAAATAACTCTTCTACGTCAGGAATAGCCTTTAGCATCCTTCTGATGACGAACTGGAAATGTCCAGAGAACTCGTCAGCTGGCCTTCCACATTTGATCATGTAGCGTATTGTGCCGCGCAGGATCACATTCACATGTTGCGTCTGGAAAATGACAGGTCACTCGTGAGTTTTTTTTAATTAAAATAATGACAAGATTTAAGGATACAAACAATTGATTTCATAATTAAATCTTAGATGATTTTCCGCACTCAACATCATCAACATCAACGGCCCGTTACAGTCCACTGCTGGACTATGAGCCTCCTTCACTTAAGTGGAGGGTTTTGCCATAATCTCCACGCTTGGCAGGCGGGTTGGAGATCGCAGATTAAAAAGTTACTGTATCAGAGAGCGCTGCTGCCCGTTCCCTGTTCAATGTGTAGTCCCTAAGTCGCCTCTTACGACACCCACGGGAAGAGTAGGAGTTGGTGACAAATGTATTCTACTCTGCCGTCACCACACGCCATTTTCCGCACTAATATACCAAAATCAGTTACATCGCGGAACTGGAAGGAAAAGTAAGAGGGACGAGTGTGTCATAAAAGTGTCTCTTTACCTACGAGAAATAAAAGCATAAACTTGAGTTCGGGAAGGATCTTATTTTTTATGCAGTCAAAAAACATGTTATCGGTGTTGGGCGTAATCACAAAAAAATTGAATTGATTGACTTTAGTCAAACTAAAATTTTAGTGATTGTTTTAGTTTGATTGAATCAAACGTGATTAGATAAATTAGTTTTAGTTGTGACTAAATTTGAGTAATATTAGTCGTCAGATTTAGTTAGTTTGAATTCAGCAAATAATTAAATAAGAAAGCCTTTATCAAATGGTTAAGTGTGTGAAGTTTTTCAGTTTGTAAAGTTGTTAAGTTTATAAAGTTGGTTAGTTTGTAAAGTTGCTCAGTTTTCAAAGTTGTTCAGTTTATAAACTGCAACTTTATAATCTGAAAAACTTTACAAACTAAACAACTTTATAAACTTATCAACTTTTTAAATTGTAAACCAAAAAGTTGGCCGCCATCTTGGAACAACTTCACCAAATAATTTTTTTAAAACGTATTTTCATTTATTTGTCAAATTACTATCAATCTTGACAAAAACCTAAAACTAATCAATCCGCACGTGATTACAATTAATTTAATCGTCAATCGTTAGTCCAAACTAATTTCGCTAGTTTTCGTTTTTAATCGTCAATCAACTAAATTTTGCCCAACACTGAATGTCATTCACATTCGGAACTTTAAAAAACACATTGCTACTTCATAATAATTATTTTATCTGATTAGCTTTTAGCTGATGATTATAGTCAAAACTTAGTGAGAAGGAAGACACTGGTTTTCATTGTTAAAATACCATTATACCCATTGCTCTTGAAATATTTAGAATCAGTTTTATTCAACAACGAAATACCAACTAGTTTTTATATTTTTAACAGTCACTGTTAACTTGAAAGAGTTCACATACCGATAAATGCGTGCAGGCGAACTGGATCCACGGTTCCAGCACCTGTAGGAAGTGCACCGGCAAGCTCATACTGCTAGCGATCTTCCACCACACCTGGACCAGCGCCTCGGGCGACACCTGCTGGTAGTTGTCGGCAGAGCACAGGTGCTCACCCAGAGACGTTAGAACCTCGTTTAGAAGCACTGCAAAAATAGAATTCAGGTATGATAATTACACTTTATCTTTTAATATACGTGCCTACGTAAATAAATCAGACTGTGTAGGTATTATTGCAACATAGAGATACAATTATTGCTCACAAAGGTCTCCTACCGGAGCCTAAAGCCCGTCCTAAGTTAACTTATACTGAAAATACCTAGCTACCTACAAAGATTATTAATTATACAACAAATAAACTGTCAAAGATAGTAAACTACCAATAAATTACTAACAAAATAAAGCTCATACCCATTTTATCTGCAGAGTTCTGAATCATTTCCAAAATCTCCGTGGATTTTTTAATAATGCTCGTTGAATCAAAACCCGATACAAGGCAGCAAAGAAGCAATTCACTGAAACAACAACTTACAATTTGAAAAACTAAAATATGGAAAGGTTTATGATAATCTGTACTTCATTGCACACCCAACAACAGGTAAAAGTGTACAAAGGCCATTGGGTATAGATTTTATTAAAGTAAAATGGGATAACCCTTATATTTTTTTCAATACACCTTGATCGAAAATTGAACTTACGAAGACAGTAAACTGTGCGGTAAATACGTTTTACCGCACCAGTGCTATTTTCATTACATTTTTTTTTTATTTCAACTGTCTCCACAATTATTATGCAGCCAGGATCATTTTAATAATAAAAAATTAATTGAATCGATCATTACAAAGAGAATTATATTTGTTTACTTCAAAAAATTGCATCAAAAATATTATAATATAAATATGTCGATAATAAAAAATATATTATCTCGATTTTATCGAATCAATTCGGAGATAAAGAAACCTATTATTGTATTGTAACGAGGTTGCCGCTAATTTTGTAAAATTTTCGTGTCCATTACCCCAGCAGGAAAGTGCGTCCTAGGCTGAATTTAGTACAACTAGTTATTGGTGCGTATTATGCTGTATATGTGCGCCAAATAAAAAAATTGTGCGCTTTATAGTTTTGGAATAAAACAGGAAAAATAGATTCTGCTGGAGAGACGCCCTTCCAGCAGGAAAATTCTAAACGAATGATCGGAGAGAGAAATAAAGTATATGGGCAGATAGCTTATATTAGTGCATGAATGTGCGCCGAAAATAAAATTAGTGCGTCTTATAGTTTTAGAGATATAGCGTTTGCTGCTGGGGTAATGTTTTGCAGATTTAAGTTTTTCGGAAACTACTGAATGTGCGATCGTAGAAAAACATATACGAGTAGCTCTTAATTGGTGCGCAATTTGTGCATTCATAGATTTTCAAATAAATTTATAATTTTAAAGTAATCGTGTTTTTCTTTATAAGTAAAAAAACGTCCTAGCGTTTGAATGAGCAATCGTATAAGCTTACTGAAAATGGTATTCTGTTTATCTTGTTATTGTTAACAACAGCACAAAGTTTTGAAAACGTGCATACGCGTTTTTAAATTATACCAGTTTAATTCAATGGTAACATGGTCATAGATTTGAGCTCAATATACAAGAAATCTATTTACCCCAAGACAAGCGGGTAAAAACCTAATATTAGTGCGCTAAATAAACTATATAATTCTGCCAAAATTAGCTTTCAATGTCTCGTGTTTAATTAGATATAAATAAACTAGCAAAACAACGTCTAGATTACTGGTTATCTGACCGGAATATATATGTTATCTGAATGGTCACAAAAAAGCGGCGTTTTCATACATATTGGTGATTTTATTTCATCAATAGTATTATAGTGAAGCTGTTCCCGTACGGTCGCGTTCATAACGGTTATAGGCAATCGTTTGTTAATATAGTGAAGTGACTTTTTGCTTTTATATTATTAGATGATATTTAGTAGATTTGAATCTTATTAAATAAAATAAATAAATAAATAAATCGTTTATTAGCTAGATGTATAGATTAATTTAACTCTTTCGTGCTTCTTCTTCTGTGTTGTGTGTTAGACTTGTAGAAAATGCTTAATCTAATAGCTTTATAGTTTTTTTAAAGAAATCTACTACTATTTATCTACTATTTTTCTCCTTTTTATCCATTCTTGTATTCTTAATTCAATATGTGTATCTACTTTCTATACACCGTGAAATTTACATCGTTTTGTTCCCGCCGTGTAGTTATAAGTAGTACTCGTCAAACTGAACAACTTTTCGAGAAAAAAATGATTCCTGCGATATTATAATTTTTGGTCTCTTCATATAAAGTGAAATTCCCGACCGACCAATTTTGTATGGAGAGTGCAAAAATATTTTTGTCGCAGGATTTTTTTTTCGTGAAGTTTGACGGATACTAACTATCACTACACGGCGGGAACAAAACGATGTAAATTTCATGCTGTATAGGTGATAAAATAAATAGATAAAAATAATGAAATAATGAAAACTGTTTATTTAAAAAAATATTTATTAATCAACATAATAAATGCCTTTCCAGCTTTATAAAGTATTTATTTTTCATGTATATATAAACAATAACTGTACTCATAATTTTAGATGTAAAAGTAAGGTACATTTTCTTTGTTTTTACAAAAGTCAGCTCGTTTGTAATTTGCTACCTACGCCTACTATCCTCGTGTCGTAATACAAATTTTATGTTACTTACTTTTTTTCGATATGTTGGCACTGTTTCAGGAGATCCTCCAGCATAGAGATTTTACATGTTGTATGGTTCAGCGTGCCATATAATAGCCAGTCGATAGCAGGCACGTACAGACTTAAATGCTTGTCAAGTGTTAGCAACTGCACCTCGTACTTCTTGCGCATTATTGGGTGAAAAATCTACAATTTAAACAAAGTTATATTTGTGCGCCCAATATCTTAATACAAATTATTCACATGTTTGTTAATTGTAAATCGTACATAACAAAAAAGGATCGAGCCACAATCGTAATTAGTTACCTGTTCATATTCTTCCAAAATCTCCTTAAAATTGTTATGGAAAAATACTTCACTATCCTTTCCCAGCAACTTCGATGAGACACGACATAGGTATACTCTTAAATAGATTGCCACCAATGGATTTCCTATACCTCTGATCATCTTGGTGAGCCTCGCGATAGCTGGTTTTATTTCGTCTTTAGAAATGAATACGTAACACTGAAGTAGTGCCATTTCCATATAAAGCCGAGGGAGCAACTCGCGAATGGAAGCCATTTTAAACATCCAGTTCTGGCAAGTTTCTCTAGCCGCGTCTGTGATGGACTCTGGGTCAATATCATGGATTGATCGTATTTTTTTATTGCTAAAACATATTTTATTTTAGTGACAGAGTTAAACTTATTTTTATATTCAAGTCAAAAATTTACCAACCCGAAACTTTTACCCTTGAGTCTGTCAAACACAAGGTTTCCAAAGGTGTCCAAGATATCTGTAATAAGCACAAACTTGCTGGGGTAAAACTGCATGACTGTGACATCAGATAGCAGCTTTGAGCATTGGATTCCAATTTTGAAAGCTTTTACTCTTTGTTCTGAATTCCATGCCTGTAAATAAATACATGCGTGTTTATACTGTACCTATGCCCTGTAAATTAATAAGCAGATGTAACATAATAACAACTAGTGGCTCGTGATCTGTAGACCTCGCGAGTTTGTATATCTCTCCTTTATATTAATTTTTCTCCACAAACATCCCCAACTCCTTGAAATTTATTTAATTCAAATAAACTACCTGCTGGGCTGGGCCTGGGGTTTTTTGCAATTATTTTTTACAATTTTTTTTATATATACAAATATTTATTTTTTATTTAATTTTACTGAATTTTTTATTTTTATTATTATTAGCTGAGAAATGTGACCTGTAGAGGAAAACAGCCTCAGCAGTAGACCTTGTAAGCTGGCAACCCCCATAACTCCGTAATTTTTTTAAATTTTCAAAAACTGACTCAACAAAAAAAATCTATTAATTTATCAAATCTGCTCACAAAATTTCACGAGAATCGGTTGAGAAACGCGACCTGTAGAGTGGAACAAACAGACAGATAGACAAACAAAAGCCATTTTGGCCAAGCTGAAACGGAGACGCTTCGCTCGCTCGGTGAAAAAACAAGCACTTTTATCCTTTTATTTACATCTACAGAAGGAAAAAAATACGACAACATAACAAAGAGTGTTGCGTTATTTTTGTAAGTGCCTTGTTTACAGCAGGTACTCTGAAATAAGTAAGATGTAACAACTTAGATAATGCTTTCTATATAAAAAAAGTTTGAAGCAGTGTCTTTCCTATGCTATATGAGCTAAGTTTATAAGTTACCTTTTTAATCTCTTCACTAAGCATATTGATCTTTGTAACATACTCCTGTTGGCTTAATCCCATAGTTTTTCGAACAGAGCCCTCTTCAAAATCATCAAGTTGTTCCAATCTATGTTTGACCTTATCGTTCAGATTTGAAACTTGTCTTATAAGAGCTGAAAAGGTACTAACTTAAAAAAAGAAAAAAAAAGAAAAAGAAAGAAAAAAGATATACTGGTTAATAGATGACAACAAAAGAATTAGACTAGGAACAGAAAACAGAACTGGTTAACTACTCGTAATTAATTAACAATGACATTTTAAAATCTCAAATTTTATCTATTTATCAATGCTAAACTTGCAAATTAAGAATTGGTTTTTTCAAGTTAACCTACCTTACCTTTATTGGCGTTACCTTTTGCTTATTGCTACTTACTTTTTTCCCCTCCTGGTAGAAAACTGCTGACTATGGTCAACTTTTCACCAGTTATGTACTTATTTAAAATGGCACCTCTTCTGGAATTCCAGGCTTTGGAATAATTAACTGACATGTCTGCCTGTTCAATGGGACCTATATCCTGAGTATAAAAAAATATTCTATAGATTCAACTTCATATCTTTTAGACATAATTTTTAAATTGAAAATTATCTTGTCACTATATACTTACATCATCTAAGCCCATTTGTTCAAACCTAAGAAGAGGATCTACTTCTTCAAAACCTGAACTCCATTTGTTAAGGCTTTCCATAAAACTTTTACTAGTAGTTTGCATCTGAAATATTTATATATTTTATTTGCTATTATTATTCTTTTTTTTATGTATTAATTTTACTGCAATCTAAAAATTCAATATACCTAGTAATAGTGTGTAGTTTACATTGGTTTGGGAAAAACAAAATACATATTTCACCAAAACTTTGTTAGTTACCCTGTTGTACATTTGAAATTTAAGTTTTAAAAGCTTTTTAGTCAAATGTTCTAGAGTTGTTTCATTAAAGAAATACTCTGAAATAGGTATATTCTTTATTTAAACACTAGTACTGGATAATATGCTCCTACACTCGGTCAATAAAACAGTATAATATGTAATAAATTAATAAATGAGATGTAGATAACATTTTAATTCTAACATTTTTAACAATTCCAAAGATAAATGTTGGAATACAGCAAATGTTTTTGTACTCACCACAGACACAGCATTAACTTTTAGGGGGTGACTATTTACTTCGAATCTAGGGTATTCGCAAACATATTGTCTTTCTTTCCGAAAAGAGCTCCTGCAACATAACAAGTTGTAATATATTGTATTATATTATAATATAATATTTTTTTAACAATCTGAAAGATTTCACAAATAATTATTCGAAGTCATAGCTAGCGTATAATATACAATACAATAGGACGAAAAGTCTATTATTTGGCAAGTAAACTACGAGCTGTGTGCTTATTGAGGAGATGAACATCCTAAGAAACACCATAGCACTCGCGTCTTCTGTACTGTATGTGTTTTTTCCTTACTTTAATACATGAACAAAAATATTTCAAATATGGACACAATATGGATACAACATATTTACCACTCATAGTAAGCTGGCATCGTATTAACAAGCTTATCAATCTCGGAGGATAAAGGACTTATCAATATGTGTTATTAAAGTTATCAACAAGTTATACTTATTTTATAGTTTTTTTTCTATCCCCAAAATAAACAACACTTTTTTTTAATGGCGTGGTGCGGTTGCGTTTCTCCACTCCCTCCACCATTAATAGCCTTTTTCATCCTCACTTCATTCAAATCCCATGAGTGCAAGAGAAACAGATTGCTGTCAAGTGATCTCTCGTCTCGTTTAGGAAAACACACACAGGACGCATTCTGAGGGCGCATTCCGAATCAGACTTTCAGCACTGTCAGCGATCAGAAATGCAAAAAAATGTATGGCTGACAGTGATTCAGAACGCGATTACGGGTACTTTAAATGATTTCAGCGTGTCTCGGAACGCAGGGTGAATCAGACTTTCAGAGCTGTCAGCGATCAGAAAAGCAAAAAAACGTATGAGTTTTGACAGCATTTCAGCGCGTCTCAGAACGCAGGGACAATACCCCCTGTCAGCCAGTTACAAGCAGTTACAAGTCATACAACAAATCATATATATACCAACCATGGACGTATAATTTTTATACGTCCATTTATACCAAAGCCGCCTGGATCATTTTAAAATGATATCTTTAGCAAAGCGCAGAGATCTTCTTGATCTTATGTTTTTATATAAGTTACTTCGTAATAAAATCGACAGCGCACAGCTTCTAAATGAAATAAATTTTTCAGTACCTGCCAGATATCCGCGGTTTCAAGTGGTTCCTTTCTGTCCCCCGTTTCGAAGAACAGTCCTTAGGTCAAACTCTCTTATCCCACGTATTACCAGACTAGCCAATAAATGTAGCAAATCCTCAGACATCTTTGCTGATTCACTATCTCTATACCGTAAGAGCGTTACCAGCACTCTTTTAACTTTAAGGTAAATTTGTAAATGTGACAATTTGTTTCCGATTTTTGTTAAACTAGAGTAAAATTTATAGATTATTATTGTTACAGATAACGTTTGTTAGCGAAATATCTAATAATGCACTCTGAAGAGTGTCAGGTTTCGTCGGCCTTTCACAGAGTTTGGTGGCATAATTGGTATTGCGCCTGTTTCTGGCCTGGATAGCCGGAGGTGCAGTTTTGAGCCTTGTCCAAGATCGGCAATTTTTTTTTTCATTTTTCATTTTTTGCTTTATAATAGAGTAGCAATGGGCCATCACTTGAATTTTTTAATTTTTTTTTTTCATTTTTCGCTTTATAATTTATTAGAGTAACATTAGTAAGTGTAGCTAAATTCAACGCATGAGGTGTTTACCTATAATTAGTTATGCACTCAGTTTATATATTTTTAAGTACAGTATTGTTATTGTGATATTTTTAGTGTAGTAACTGTTGGTAAGCCTAATAAATAAAAAATAAAATTATAAAAACGGTACATACTAGATTTTGAACGCGTGTTACGTAAAAAAAATAATGTTGCAATTTTTTGCAATTAAAACCTACCATTTTAAATATTTTTGAAAACCACACCAACACGGTCAGTGACGTTGAGTGTTGACGTACGCGAGTTGTTAAAAATAGTTTTTTGTTGGGTATAATAACAGAAGAATATTGATTTTTCCTCAGAGAACTGATATTAAAGATAAATAAAGATAAAGATAAATTTATTCTGTGAAATCTTAGGCCAATATAAACATTGTACAGGACTACTAAGTAAAATTTATAATTAATATTATTTTTATCAATTTACACAATGAGAAAATAAAAACTAAGTTGTAAGCATTAATATAAAACAATTTGCTGAGTTAACAATATGATTCCTAAACTAAGTAAGTAAATACCTGTGTCTTAGGAATCAGGTTAGTAAGTGCTTATAAAGTAAGAGTTAATCAAAGAGTTTTTAAAATAACAATTATTTAAAATAAGGTAATTTGGTTAACTACTTACTGCTAATAGGTTTTCAGTCTCCTCATATGATTTACATTTAAGCCATTTTGTTACAGTTTTTTTGCATAGTATTAAATTCATAGAATAAATGGATAGGTAGAAGTTTAGCTTATTGTATAGGAAAGAGCCAAGAAAGCAGAAAAAATGATGTGAGTGGGCAGTGCGAAAACGTTCACTTTGACAAACCCTATCTATCCGCCTGTGATGGTTTATAAATGCTGGATCGAATGGAACTAAAGGATGTTTTTTGACGATCGCTTGTAAAATAAACAATTGACGAACGGAAAGGACATCACACTCTGCGAGTAGTCTAGTAGTGGGATATATAAAAGGACGAAAAGTGCAAACTTTGAGGATCGCTCTTTGCGCTCTTTCTAATTCAATTAAGGTATATTTGTGTGTACCACCCCAAGATGTAATACAATATATTAGTAAAGATTGACAGAGCGCAAGATAAACTGTTCGAAGAAGGGCTGGACTAGTAGCGTGTCTAAGATTTTTAAACACGTAAATTAATTTACGGACCCTAGCAGCAAGAGCTTCAACGTGCGGTTTAAAGTTGAGATGTTGATCAATTATAACGCCAAGGTACTTAATCGTTTTAGTAGTGCTAATCCTAGGACAGGTGCATACGCTATTATTAAAAGTCTGATCAGGACAAAGGTGGGCCACTATTGAGAAATTAGGTTGAAAAGGCTGGGTAGAGGAGTTATAAGAGAAAGTCATATATTTTGTTTTATCCGTGTTAAGCGTCAGTGCGTTACACCTAAGCCACTGCATTATATTGTTAAAGCCTACCTGAGCCTGTGTGAAAACGTCATTCCAATTGTCAGCGCTAAAGAGTAGCACAGTGTCGTCTGCGTAGGATATGATTTTACCATTGGCAAGCGGAAGAGTGCAAAGGTCATTTATAAAAATTAAAAACAATATAGGCCCTAAAATACTTCCTTGAGGCACTCCACACTCAATAGGGAGTTCCTTGCTTATAATGTTATCTATCTTAACGCGTTGAGTCCGGTCAGTAAGGTAATCTTTCATAAGGTTTAGTTGTCTTCCTCGAATTCCAAGTCTCTCCAGTTTGTCAAGAAGGATAGGAATAGTCACTGTATCAAATGCTTTTGCAAGGTCCAAAAATATGCCCAAACACTTTTTTTGTGAATCTAAATGTCTTACAACATAATCAGTAAGTTCGTCCACCGCATTAGAAGTAGATAGCCCAGATCTGAAACCGTATTGAGATGGGGCCAGCAGTTTGTTTTTTTCCAAAAAGTGCACCAATCTTTTGTAAATAATTCTCTCAAGGATTTTCGATAAAGACGGCAGGATTGAAATGGGGCGGTAATTATTGAGTTCTTGTTTATTTCCACTTTTGTGTATGGGTATTACTAGTGCCATTTTTAACACTTTAGGAAAGATACCAGTTGAAAGGCAAAGATTGAATAAATATTTAAGGGGCGGGATTAAATGCATCTTATGATGTTTTATGAAAGAGGACGATATTTTATCAACACCTGTAGCAGAGTCTTTTTTTAATGATATTATTATATTTTCAATTTCAGACTCGTCGGTGTCAATCATGGCTAAAGAATTCATGTTAGGGGGCCGTGAAATTAAAAATATTTTTTTAGGTGATCGATGAGAGATATTATTTGAAGCCATTTCTGCAAGAGATTTTCCAATGTTTACAAAGAAACTATTTGCTGAATTGGCTGTCTGTGCGGCATTTGTCGAGTTCGCAATTAGCGCTTGAGCAGATGTTTTGGTCTGAGTCACATTAGTGATACTTTTGATGACTCTCCATAATTTATTTTTATTTTGGCCAGCTTTGTCGATTTCAGTTCTTTCATATTGTCGTTTTATTTTTTTAAGAAGAACATTGCAAAAGTTTCTATACCGACAGTAGGTAATTTTAAGTATCTCGTTATTGGGAGATTTTTTAACTTTTTTATGCAGATTATCTCGGTTTCTTATACAACGTAATAAGCCAGGGGTAATCCACGGTTTGATAACCTTTTGGCGTCGATTTAATAATTTAGTTTCTGTGTTTGTTTCAATTATCTTAGTCAATGAAGTAACAAGATACCCTGCAGCTTCATGTGGGTCACTCGATTTGTATATTGGGGAGAAGTCAAACTTTTCGAGGTCGCGAATTACGCGTTCATTATTTAGCTTAGTGTACGTTTTCATCGTGTATGACCTATTGTAACACTTATGTAAGTAAAGTAATAAAGAGCGGTGATCGGTAAGCGTAGAATCAAACACTAACGTTTTTATTGGTAGTGTGGTCTTCGCTAGAACATGATCTAAGCAATTAGGACCTCTAGTTGGGAGAACATGGGACGGCAAGTAGCCTAAATAAGCAGTTTGGGTTAAGTAGTCTGATGAATTTCGGTCTTGATTCCCAGGCTTTATATCAATATTCATGTCTCCCATAACAAAAACATTTCTAAAAGAAGATAAGTTAGCCAAAATAACACTAAGTGATTGTAAAAAGTTCCTTATATTTCTATAGGACGGGGAACGATAAATAGCAACAATTGCAGTATTTTCACCTATTTTTGCTATTAGACAGTTTGCATCTGTGATATCGGATTGAATCCAGAGCATGCGAAAGGAGTCTATATTATATATATATATTAATATATATATAATAATAATATGTATATATATATATAATAAAATATACTCGTGAAGCTCGCGAGGGGTTCGAGGTGAGAATAAGATTCCTCTCAAACCCAACACATTATCACTATACTACTCGCAAAGTTGATCGAAGTAAGCCGAGGACGAGAGTATAAGCGTGCACTACACTACTCGCGAAGTTGATCGAAGTAGGCCGAGGACGAGAGTATAGAGAGGCACTTCGTGCAACTTCGCTTCGTTTCGGGCTTCACTTTGACACCAATTTGACACTTCGTCGAAGAACTTCACTTACTTTTCAGCCCGGGGAGGGAGAATCGTTTTTCAATGACAGCTGTCAAATTATATAAAAAAAAATTGTTTTCATTTCACATTTCTATTGAACTATGTTCCATCTTTCTATACAGCGCAATGTTAAATTGAAATAACATAAAGTTAAGTATTAATTAAAGAATATAACTATATGACTTTATTATAATTGACTTTCAACTATTTCTTTAAAATAAAAGAGATTTGGGCAAAATATTTACCATTTTTCAATGAAGTAAATGAAAAATAATGGCTCAAAAAGCTGGCCTGGCTGGCATTTTTCAATGAAGTAAAAGAAAAAAAGAAAAATAGGCGGGAAAGCAGTGATTATCATTTGCACGGAGTACTATAATTCATTTGTTTCTCGAGTTATGAGTTGTAGGGATGTTTTTACAATGAGTTCATCTGATTCAGATATATCACATATATATAGTCACTCTTTTTTCTTTAGCTGATTCGTATTTTTATTTTTACTTTCCTTGTATTCGTAATGAAAAGCACAGTGTTTACCTCTGGTTAAAGACTTATTTAGTGCCTCGTCGAACTATTAGGCGCTAAATAAGTGGGAAACCTTCAGTGTTGCCAAGTCTTTTAAGACTCAAATCGCAGATTTTTTTTATTAAAGTAGCCTAAAGTCGCCCAATTTTTTTCAAGGTGAAGTAGCCTAAATTCGCCCGAATATTAAACAAGTAGCCTAAACCTCAAGCCTCAAAGCCAGTAGAGATCTCGTTGAATTATAAATGTATATTAAAAATTACAAAAAATCACATCACATTTTGTCTGTAATAAAAGTCACTAAAAGAAAGCCAATAAAGCGTTCCATTCCACGCATTTTTTCAACTGATTGGAATTTAAGTTTCAAGCAGCCTAATTTCGCCCAATCGACCAGTCGCCAATCGCAATTTTTATTCGCCGCGGCACCCTTCAAAGTAGCCTAAATGGCGAAAAGTCGCCTAACTTGGCAGCACTGGTAACCTTCATGACCGCCCCTGGTTTTGTACGCCACGTTTTTGATGTACATGGTTTACAACGAATACGCATTCATTCAATACGAGGATGCCTAAAAAGTTGCATCCAAAAACAGGTCTGTACAAAAAGTGTTCGTGCAGTTTTGAACGCAACTGTTTTGGTACGCCACGTTTTTCTAAGTCACTGATTGATTACATGTCAAAATGATGGGTCGACTTTAGTAATCTGTGGTTTTTCGCTGTTTTTTACTGGGCAACACCCAAAGGGGAGGTTTGGGGGGCGCAGCCCCCCGCTATAAAAATAAAACCACCCAGAAAGAATACACTTCGGTTAGGTTAGGTTAGACTGTAGTCAACAACAGGCGGAGGGAGACGAGCGAGCGGAGCGAGCGTGCCGCGGCAGCGGCCGGCGACCGTAGGAGATTACTTCTCAAAAAGGCTAATGCTTGGAAAATTCAAGTGCGCAAAACGTAGACGAAAAAAAATGGCTGCAGAAAACGGGTCGGTCATAATCTGCTCGCACAGTTTTTCCCGTCCAAGGCATGTAGTACACAAAAAACTGTCTGTACAAAACGGTAACACGAAAAACGGTCTGTACAAAACGGAAACAAGCATGCATGAACCCTACTCACTTTAATTTCATTCACCCCTCGTAAAACAATGTACTATTTCACCTGTTCCGGTAAGGAAATCATTAACTATTCACTTACCTACGTAAACAAAACTAAAAAATGTCCATAGTTCTCTTATTTTCAATATAATTCTATAAGTTAAGACTTAATTACTGTATTTTATCATAATAATTTTTAGTTAATAAGATAAAAATAAACAACCAAGACAATAATAATAACATTATTTAAATATTTATTATTTAAATAATAATAATAATTTTAGGTTATGTTTTTTAGGGTGAATTCCAAAATTTTATTTAAAATGATAATCTATAAAAAATAAATATGGCGAACGTCAATTATTTTACGCGCGGATATATGAAAACTGTTTTCCTATGTAAGATAATGTTCGAAATTCAAACGATTTTTTCTCTAGACATGAGAATAGTTTGCATGTCTAGAAATGAATACGCGATTTTTGGCCCTGTATTCGGGCATTAAAAGCCAACTTTCCGAGATGGAGAGGTGAAAACGTTATTATCTACAGACCTACCACAGAATCTGTGAAATGAAATGTCCAAAATTGGAACTACGGCGATTAGTAAAGCGCCCACCACACTCTCGTCCGAAGATCTTCGACGAAGTGCCAGAGTGAAGTAAGCAGAAGACGAGGCAACTTCCATTCTGTGTCGGTTTTTGGATTTCAATGATTTAGAATTACTATAATATAATGAAATTTTTTTGGTAAAGTTTAGGTACTGTACTCATTTTAATCATCAATAAAATTGCAATCAATTCTTCATGATCCATTTTCTACTAAATCTCAATGTTATTCAAGCTAGGGGTTAGATAGATATCAAATCAAAAACAGTTAAAATAATTACTTTATTTAAAAAGTATATTCATGATGAACTTCAATAATAAATAAATATAAAAAATACAGAATATAATATTAAATCGTACATTTCTATGAAATGTAAATAGGATAGTATTTTTTTGGCATTTCGTCGCTTATTACAGAACGGTATTCCGTATGATTAATTATTTTGACGGTGATGACTTACAATACAATGATAAGCGTAAAAAAATATTTCTCATTTGAAAGAAAAATATTCGGTTAAAATTATATAAATAGTGTATAAATCGCCAAATTACCAGTTTAAAACAAAGTAATTTCGCTCAGTAAGTTCGATATAATAAAACACTGAAAAATACTGTTGTACCTTATGTCATGTAACGCAGTATAATACTATATTATATTATAATATTATATGTACCACATTTTCTTATAATTTATGTTTTAAGCAGCACCATGACTGTATTAGTAACTATGCAATATTATATCTTCTGTAAACAAACAATTTCTAAATATGAAATTGTATGAGAGATATGAATTAATTTAATCTATTACAATCATCTTCTTTCTTCTTATTATAATCATAATACAGTATCACAGTCAGCAATAAATATCAATAAATAATCTTAAAATAAAAAACCTGTTTTATTAAAAAAATATATCACATGAATCTACATTAATCTTAAACAAAATATCTACAGATAAAGTCAGATCACAAACTAGGAACATTAAGTTCTCTAAATAATGTACTCGATTAGGTAATTATTGTAACAATTTTATCTTAAATTATTACAAAATTATGTACCTATTTATTTAGTAAATGATACTGACTTACGTGTTTTGTTAGATTTAGCTAGTTGTATACGTATTATACCTATTGGTACACTACAGTAAATTTTACTAATTACCTACTCTTCATATATTTAGCTTTAACAATTTCACTGGATTCTTACCACTCTCAGCAGCAACTGTTTCCTTGTCTAAATGTTTCATGTATGCTAAAAAACATGTCCAAACCAGACTGCAACAACTAATAAACGGTACCCTGTTTCTTGGCGGTATTAGGCAAAAGTTGACCATAGCTACAGCTGGCCATATAGATGCACCAACCTGAAAGTAAAGTAAATAAATAAATGTTATCACGTCTTTATCATCAATCATCATCAATAGCTTATATACGTCCCCACGTCAGGCCTTAGTCGACCACGCTGGCCTAGTGCGGGTTGGTCGACTTTACACACAACCTTTGAATTTCTTCGCAAGAGTGTGCATACTCGTATTACGATGTTTTCCTTCACCGTAAGAGCGTCGAATAAACGTAGGTACATATGAATTCGAAATTCGAAAACACATTAGTACTTGATAAGGATCGAACCTACATCTCCCGAAAGGAAGATAGTGGCCCTAACCAATATACCGCCGACGCTCGCAATCTCGTCTTTATTAATGTTGATGAATGTGAATCATATTTATTATATATTGTTACTATAACCCGCGCAGATAAAGAATAGATCTGAAAATGGCGTCCGCTTGCATGCTATCTCGCTCACAATCTATCGCTGTCTATACTCACACAGTGAAGTACGCGCTGCAAAAAAAATAATGGTTAGCAAACAATGATATTATCATTGATGTTGATGACATTCTTTTGGAAATCATACATAATAATGTAAAATAAATAATTTTTAACTTATCCCATGTTGTTTTTTCTAATATTTACCCTTGCTCCTTATTTATTTTATTAATATTTTTTGTCATTATTATTAGTGTCATTAATTAATAATAATAAACCCATCCCGTCCCGTTTTAAATCATAATAAAAAAAAAAATAATAATAATAAAAAAAATATTTTTGAGAACTTGTTTTGCCAACCGTACCATAAGTACCCGCCGCCATTTTCAGATCTTTTCTTTCTTTATCTGCGCGGGTTATAGCTGTCTGCTTATAATAAAAAAAAATCAAATGGTGGTAAATATACCACCATAAAGTTTTCATTTATCACCATCATAATGAACCTTATTTTCTTGGCATTAAGGTGGCGGTGTACCTGATTTTAAGTTAAATCTCTATCTACACAACTAAAAAAAACCGCATCAGATATAGAAGAATACCGTCGTTTCACTGATGATCCATTTAACAAATAAGTATTTCACATGAGTGATTGATTGATTTGAGATAGCTTTTCCTATACCAAGGTTACCATAATATCGCAGTGTCATGTTTTCGGATTAAGATGGTTCTATGAGCATCGAACAAATAAAAGAAATAGATGCATCCTCTCTGGAGTTACAATGCCACTAACTACAGACCGATACACAAATACACAGACTGATATAAGCATTATACTTATGACACTCCTGTTTTGTCGGAGGTTAATTATGAGATCAAAATCATACTCCTATGAGGCTTTAAAGTTTTTATGATAAAAAATCTTTAAAGTAATTTAAAGATAGATTTCGAGTAAGTTTTTTTAGGTTTCCCATACCTTATATGTGGGCCAAAATTTTGCCGTCACTTCTTGCCCAGCTTCATATATAGGTTTCATTTCAAGTAGGCTCATAAAAAAGTAGAAACTGCACATTGCAAACGGTGTGTATGTGATTGTCTCAACAAACGTTTTTATAATACCAGCTCGAATACTGCTTCCAGGCCACATCACATTAGCAACGGTTAACCAACTGTATAGCGTTGGAGCAACGTAACAAGATCCATACAGACCAAATCGTGCACACCGTAACCAATCGTAATTTTCTGAAACCAAGCAGTGTTGTTTTTTTAAATCAATTAAAATTATAAAAGTTTTACAAATATGTAAGCAACAGTTAGAGATTTTAAAACATCTTTTTATAATTTAAGAACAATAAAAGATAAAAACAGGAAATATAAAAATATACAGAGCTTTCTACCTAATAGGTATAGGTAATAGGAAATCTAATGTAGGATTAATGATTAAATATTATGTAAGAAGGAGGGTAACATAAACAATCCGTAACACGTTATGATTAAATCATGGAATGATGTTACTTACCAATGTTCCTCCCTTCAAACGTTTGCTGTATTAAACTAGACAGCGGCCAAATTACAGCATAAGATGCCATTCCTCTTAAAAGAGGATATTTCCTAAAAGCAACTACGGTTTTGCTGAAAACAGTCATGTCTAAGTATTTCTAAATAATTATTTTGTTATATAATGAATGAACTAATATCCATAACAAAATGAGAACATGTTTCGACGGTCTTCAGATTTCGAAGGTCTGAAGGAATTTACTTCACTTCTGTAGCTGGCTGGCTATCAGCCAAGAGGAAGTAAAACTAATTAATTGCGCACGAGTTTTGTATGAAAACGAACCATACACTCATGATTTTTGACAGAAAACCCTAACCTTGAGCTTTTTTTTTTTTTTTTTTTTTTTAAATGGCTTCACGTCGACTTGCTAGTTCGACGACAGTCATGAAATGTTGCCAAAAATTCACATAATCTAAGATTAGTAGAAATCCGATTATGCAGGATGGTCACATTAGAAACGTGGTAGTTTTTCAGAATGTAATGCATGGGTGCATTCCGAATCAGACTGTCAGCGCCGTCAGCGATCACAAAAGCAAAAAAAACACGAAAAAAACGTATGAGTTTTGACAGCTGACAGTATTTTAATCGATTTCAGCGCAGGGTTATTGGCCCTGCGTTCCGAGACGCACTGAAAACGCTTTCCGAATCACTGTCAGCCATACATTTTTTGCTTTTCTGTTCACTGACAGCGCTGAAAGTCTGATTCAGAATGCGCCCTAAGTAATAAAGGGGGAGAACGCTCACTCGAATCGAATTATTTCTGGTATGTTTTGGAACGCACTCATAATTTGTCATCATCCGTCCGTCCGTCCCTCTTTGCGTCCGTCATTCCCCGCGTTCCGATTTGCGCTGACATCACTTTGAGTACCCAAAACCGCGTACCGAATCACTGTCATTGGGATTACAGCAGCCATTGTGACGTCACGGATTGCGTCATGACCGCCGCCATCTTCCGCTAACGGCGCCCATGCTCCAGAGCGAAATTCACGTAAGCGTAATGTCAAATTCGACTTTGACATATTGTTTATTTATTTTTAAAAGTTTAAGAGAAGCTCTGCTTTTAGGTTAGTGCCTGATACAAGTGTTTTTGTGTCCGGTGATATCTTTCCGATTTTGTAGAGGCTATATCTCTGTCTGACTCATTCTATTGCTATACTTGTGTCGTATTTGTGTTTGTTTTTATTAAATTGTAAGTATTTATTTAATATTTTAGTGTTTATTGTGTGTTTTTATTGAAGTTCCTAAAATGGATGGTGACCCCCCCGATCCCGGGGGTGGTTTTTCCCTTTCTCCATTTTTTCTTTCCAATTATGGAGTGGTAAATTCTCAGGTTCAGGCCCATACTCCTGATTTGGACATGGAGGTTGATCTGCAATCTCGTAAACGGCAACCATCCCCGTCTGGCAGTCGCGCTGCGCAACCGCAAAAAAAGAGTAATCCTTCTCAAGTATCGGGTTCCACTCAATCAACATATGTTCACCCTGATTTTGCTGATGACAAAAAGATTTATTCTCCTGATGACTCGGCCCCATTTATTGTTCATGTGAGCAAGAAAATTGTGGACCCATCAGCGAGCACTACTCTTCGCCCCATTAAATTTGGTCACTTCTTGTATTTCAACAAGATTAAAAATGTTACACAAGATGGAGTAAAACGTATTGGCAGAAACCGTGTTTCTGTGGAGTTTCGGTCTGCTGATGATGCTAATATCTTTCTTAAGCATCCCGCTCTTGTTGCTGCTAATTATGAGGCTATCATTCCTTCATACACTGTCACCCGGATGGGCATTGTGAAACAGGTCCCTGTTGAGTGGACGCTAGAAGAGTTAGTGTCATCCATTTCAGTCCCTGCAGGTTATGGTCAGGTTATTAAAGCTCGTAGATTAAACAGGAAGACTACTGATAATAATTCTACAGTTTGGGTTCCGACTTCAACTGTGGTTTTAACATTTTTGGGTCAACGACTTCCTGATCGCGTATTTTGTTTTTACACTTCCCTCCCTGTGGCTACTTATGTTCTCCCCACAATCCAGTGCAACAAATGTTGTAATTTTGGCCATGTCATGTCCCAGTGCCGTTCCAAAGAGCGTTGTTTTATTTGTGCCCAGCCTCATTTAGGTGCTGAGTGTTCCAGTCAATCAAAGTCTCCTACATGCCTGCTCTGCTCAGGCCCGCATAAAGCCACAGATCCATCCTGCCCTGAACATGGTCGCCAACGAACTATTAAGCTTGTTATGTCTCAGGAAAACATCTCTTACAATGAGGCTGCTGCTAGATTCCCACGAGTCAAACGTTCTTTTGCTGATACTGTTCGTTCTTCTGCTCTTCTGTCTCCCCATAGTCAACATAGCCAAGTCTTGGCCTCTCCTATTCGCCACCCATCCAATGTAACCTCTTACAGAAAGACCGTTACAACTCCTAGACGTTCCCCAGCTCCAGCTTCTGGTCCAGGGTTTGACAGTCAAGCTCATCACTCCATCATTAGCTCTCCTTCTCCGGTCCTTCCCAATGGAAGTGCCCTTTTAAACAACTCTCCTTGTCCTAATGACAATCTTTTAGACCTTCTTATTACTACTTTGATTTATTTTATTTCTCGGTTTGATGACTCTGAATTACCGAACAATATCAACCATAAACTTACTCAGCTTTTTAACAAACTTCATCATGGCCAGGTTCCTACAATGGAATTGTCACAGTATTCGTCATAAAAAAAATGAAATAATTCATCTTATAAACAAATTCAAGCCCTCTGATCTTGCTGTTCAGGAGACGTGGCTTAAGCCGGGGTCCCATTTTAGGGTTTCTGGCTTTTCATGTCTCCGGGACGATAGAGCTGATGGTTATGCTGGATCAGCCATTTTGGTGTCCAGATCTATCACTTTTACTCAATTATCTCTTCCTGCTCACAGTGATGCCATTTGCGTAGTTGCTGTTAGAGCCCTTAATTATTCCCTTCTTTCAGTATACTTGCCTGACCCCAACCCATCTGTCCTTTTAGAGTTAAAGTCTATTATTTCCTCTCTCCCTCCTCCTCTTGTTGTTCTAGGTGATTTTAACATCCATCATACCTCTTGGGGCTCTCATTTTTGTGATTCTAATTCTTATCTTCTTTTAGACTTATGTGATGAGCTTGACCTATGTATTATTAACGATGGTTCTCCCACGCGTAGGGTGTCCCCATCGCAGAATAGAAAGAGTGCTGTTGACTTGTCTTTGGTCTCTCCTTCCCTTGCTTCTCTTTTTTCTTGGTCTGTCCTCCCTAGTACTCATGGTAGTGATCACTTCCCTATATTTATCTCTTCTCCTGAATCCTCTGTTTCAAATTCTCAGCCTCCCCCTTTATTAGAATATAATATTTCTAAGGCAGACTGGCCTGAGTTTAGATCTGTTTTAGACCAAGAATTGGCTGATATTCCGTCTGTTAATTCCGACAATGTTCAGTCTGTTTATTCATCTTTTAAAAACGCTCTCTTGACAGCTGCTGACAGGTCAATTCCTCTTAAAAACTCCCATAGAAATAAATGTCCATCTCTCCCTTGGTGGGACTCTGAATGCACTGAGGCTTGTAGAAGTCGGAAGCAAGCGGAAAATCTTTATTCATCTTTCATGTCTGTCGAAAATTTTGTCAACTATAAAAAAGCCGCTGCAAAAGCTTCTAAAGTATTATCAGACAAGAAAAGATCTGGTTGGCAGGGTTTTTGTCAGTCTCTGTCTCCTTCTTCCCCTTCTTCTATGGTTTGGAAAAGTATGAGAAGATTCCGTGGCGCTCTTTCTTGCGAAAATGTGTCCTCCAATGATCCTTCTATTTGGTTTGACCAGTTTTGCCAAAAGATAGCGCCTCCATCTGTTCCTAATCAGAATGAGTTTTCTTTTTTTCCTTTTGTTGAGTCTAGTGATAAGTTCGACGCTCCTTTCTTTGAGAAGAGTTCTTGACAGTGTTAGAGGGTCTTAAGGATTCCTCTCCCGGTGTCGATGGAATTCCTTATTCGTTTATTTTAAATTGCAGTATATCTGCTAAAAAAACTCTTCTTTCCATCCTCAACGCTATTTTCTTGTCTGGTTCTCCTCCTGAGGATTGGAAAACCCAGCTTATTTTGCCTATTCTCAAGCCGGGTAAACCTTGCAATGATCCGAACAGTTACCGTCCCATTGCCTTATCGTGTACTATGGCGAAAATCTTAGAACACCTGGTCAAGAATAGACTTGAATGGTTTGTTGAAAGCAGGGGTATCCTCGCTGGTAGTCAATTTGGTTTCCGTAAGGGATCGAGCACTATGGACAGTTTAAGTATTTTCACTACTGATATACAGATTGCTCTCTCGAAACGGGAATCAATGGTTGCTATGTTCTTGGATGTCTCCTCTGCTTATGATAATGTTCTACTTCCAGTGCTCAGGCAGAAAATGCTGAATCTGAGCATCCCTGTGAGGATAGTCAATTTTATTTCAAATCTATTCTCGTCTAGGTTAGTTTCTTTCAAATATCAAAATTTCTTTCACCCTTCTAGATTTATCTGGAAGGGTCTCCCTCAAGGGTCAGTTTTAAGTCCTCTGCTTTATAGTATTTACACTTATGACCTGGAGCTCTCTGTTAATTCATTTTGTAACATATTACAGTACGCTGATGATTTAGCTCTTTATTTTTCTTCCAAGGATATTGCTGAATCCTCTGGCCGTCTCAACTCTGCTATCAGGTATCTCGTTGATTGGCTGTCTGATCATGGACTTTCTATATCAGTTGATAAAAGCAATGTTGTTGTATTTTCCCGTTCTAGATCACTTCCTCATGTTTCTATTTTATATGATCAGCAAGAATTCCCGGTTGTGGATAAGGCAAGGTTTCTGGGTGTTGTATTGGATTCGAGGATGACAGGAGTTCATCATATCAATCAAGTTTCTAAAAAGTGTGAAAAGAACATTAATATTCTTCGCTCTTTGTCAGGGGTTTGGTGGGGCTCCCATCCTTATACACAGAAACTGTTGTATAATGCCTTAGTCAGGAGTCATTTGGATTATGGTTCTTTCCTTCTTGAACCTTGCAATAAATCTGCGTTAAACACCTTAGACAAGATTCAATCCAAATGTCTTCGTATAATTACTGGTGCCATGAAATCTTCTCCCATTAATGCCCTTCAGGTGGAGTGCTGTGATCCCCCCCTTCACTTGAGAAGACAATATTTGTCTGATAGGTACTTTTTCAAAGTAGTTCAGTCTCCTTTTCATCCTCTTGTCCCCAAACTGCATGAACTTTCAGATTTTATATCATCTGGTAGGTATTGGGTGCACAAGGATCCTCCTTGTCTTTTTAATAGTTTTAGAAAATTTATTAGCCTTCCTTGTCCCATTTTTCAGTGTAAACTCTTTCCTCTTTTTAATACTTCATTTGATGTAATTATTTTTAAACCCAACATTTTTCTGGATCTTGGTATTGAGAAAGATTCTCCCTCGGCTAACTCTGATCTTAAAAAAATAATCTCTGAACGTTGGAGTGATTGGCTTATTATGTACACGGACGCTTCTAAGCTTTCTGATCGTGGATGTGTTGGTTGTGCTGTTTGGATTCCCAAATACAGCATCATCTTGAATTTTAAATGCCCGTCCTTCGGATCTGTTTTCACTGGCGAAGCCATCCTTGAGGCTCTTAGTTATATTCTTTCTCATAAACTTAATAAATCTGTTATTCTGTCTGATTCGAAAAGTTGTTTGCAAGCTATTTTGGCTAACCAGTTTAGGTGTAAAACAAAATACCCATTCATTTTAAAAATCAAAGAGCTGCTTTTTAACTGTCACTCTCAGGGTATTCAAGTGGTCCTTGCTTGGATCCCAAGTCATTCAGGTATTACTAGTAATGAGACTGTGGACCTTTGTGCCAAGGATGCTACAACGTCTGGTTCTCTTGACCATTTCAAAGTTTATTCTAGTGACCTCATTCCTTTGGCTAAGCAAGGTATGTACGCTCATTGGGATAGTCATTGGAAGAAGCTTAGTGCTTCTAAAGGTAAACATTATGCTGATGTTCAGGGCTCGATTCCTCCTGTACCATGGTTTTTTAGGTTCAGAGATGCTTGTAAGCGCGTTACCTCTATCGTCTGTAGATTGAGATTGGGCCATACCTGTTCCCCTGTTCACCTTGCTAAACTCCATATTAAAGACAGCTCTCTTTGTGAATGTGGTCTGGAGGAGGGCTCCCTAGACCACATTTTCTTTAACTGCCCCAAGTTTTCCTCGTCTCTTTATGATCTTCTCCCTCGTAACATTCCTCGCCCTATTAACTTTAAATCCCTCTTATTTTGTATAAATAATTCGTCTTCTGTATATACTTTATGTGAATATATTAACAAGAATAACATAAGACTATAATCTGTTTGTCCATTTTAATCCAACTAACTTTTTGTTAACCATGTGTTTGTCTTTTGTTTTAGGTGTTTCAGGCAGCAGTTCTGTGGCGTTCATAGATATAAATATATATATATATATTTTTTTATTTTTTCTTCCCCATAGATTGTATAACCTTGTCCTTTCACGAAGCCTTAAAATGAGCAGAGTGTAAATAAACTTGACATTGGCGAAATCATAAAGGAAACGCCATATTCTTCAAAAAATAAATAAATAAATAAAAGTTTAATGTTTAAATGTAAAATAAACGTGTCTTGGTTGAATAAAATTAAAAATACGTTATTCAATTATGAAATAGCGATAAATTACTGAAATATTTTAAATCAATCAGTTTTGTAGGTTAGGGTTGCCAGATGTTCGATAGTAAAAGTATCGAGTAGGTTATGAATATGTTACGACAGTTTTGACTCAGGCACATACATACATAAGATTATATCATAGGCAATCTGATAAAATATAAATATCAAACATTCTTTTTTGTATTTTTTTAATTTCATGTGCCTATTTACATCTCCATTTTTAAAAATTCGCATACCTTTTCTTATTTTGGGTACTAGCCATGCGAAAAGTGCTATTTTCACAGCTGTACGGTACTTTTTTAATACGTATAATAATTTACAATTTTGCCAGTTTTGGTACGGTAATCAACATCTGGCAAGACTGAGTTATAAGCAGTTTCAGCGTGCTCAAACGCCGTTCCGTTTTGATTTCGCTCATGAGCCGTATTATCGCGATTTCTGAATCGGTACGCGAGTAATCGCTGTCAGTACTTTGAGCCGTGAAATCTGATTCGGAATACACCCATTATGTTTTTAGTAGTCTGTGGTCATTATTTATCTATCATCCACTGATGCGAGCGATTTGCAAGTTGTGGTGTGGTGTTGTTTCGATTTCTTTCTAGTTTTTTTTCTATTTGTGATGAGTAAATTACTAAGATGTTTTATCTAATAATAAATTATCTCTTTGTTAACGTGAAAATAAGGATTTTCTGGCTATGGTCTCTCTAAGTATCCCGCCGGTACACCGATTGAGTCCTTAGTAGCTGGCCATTGAAATTCGAAATGTCTAGCAATTCCTTATTATTTGCCATCAATAATGAAGGTAAAGTTTATGCTTTATCAACAAGTGGATCTTGCTGGAGAGAGTTCATGTACCTCGGCTTGGAGTTCAAGACTTTATCAGCAGTTCCACATTTCTTATGGGCAGTTGGAGGTGATCGACAAATTTATCTTCACGTCCACGGTCTTGAAATACCTATACGAGTAAAAGAAGAATCATATGAGAATGAAAGATGGCTACCTTTGGATGGTTTCAGTGGCAGGCTGCTTCCAACTGACAGGTATCACTTTTCCTCACAGGATGGTACACAAGATAGATCAATTGACCGCATCAGATTACCATCTATGGCTTGGCAATGGGAGGGAGATTGGCAGCTAGAACTTACTTTAGATGGTCAACCTTTAGATCATGATGGGTGGACATATGCAGTTGATTTTCCTGCACAATTTGGTCCAACTAAACAGTGGAAGTCCTGTGTTAGAAGAAGAAAGTGGGTCAGATATAGAAAATTCAGTGCCTTGAATTCATGGTGTGCTATAGCTCCACTCCACAAAGACCCTACTCAGGAACCCTTCATTGATGTCAGCATAGGAGGAAACCAAATACCTTATGCAGCTCCAGGAACACTCTCTGTATGGGCAATAACTGCTCATGGCCGAGTGATGTACAGGGCAGGGGCTGGAACAATTTCACCAGAAGGTTTAAAGTGGATGAATGTGAGCATTCCACCAAACTGTGATATTAAGCAAATTTCTATTGGCCCAACAGGTTTAGTATGGGCACTCCTGTGGACAGGAAGGGCAATTGTGAGAAAAGGCATTACTAAAGACTGCATGACAGGTGAAGCTTGGTTGGAAGTTAAGTCCCCTAATGAAACAAAGCTCTCTGTAATTTCTGTTGGATTTAATGCAGTGTGGGCTGTGAGTTCAGATACCCGGGTGTGGTTCAGAAAAGGTATTGATGGGAATTCAGCAGGAACTTCTGAAACAGCAGCTATGGGAAGTGGTTGGTTAGAAGTGACAGGTAATATGGTTCACATTTCTGTAGGAATTAATGATCAAGTATTTGCTATTGGACAGACAGACAAATGTATCTACTGGAGAAGTGGAATAACACCAGCAGAACAAACAGGCAAAAGATGGAGGGTAGTCCAAGCAAACATGCAACTCAGCCGCACATCTAGTTCAGCCAGTATGATTTCAACAACATCTAACACAAATAAACATCAAAGCCTCTCTACACTCAATGAAGCAGCTCCAGAACTCAAATCAAACATAAACTTACGCAACTCATGGGAGGAATCTCATTCAGCACCAATAGAGCACACATTACCAATAAAACCTCCAAAAGAAGTCCGACCCAAAGGAAATACTATTGTAGAAAATATTGATTTCACTGGAAAAAGTTATGAAACAACATTGAAAAATCCTAGAGCTTGGAGTCCAGTTAGAAGTGTAGGTTCAGTAGTTGGAATGGAAGCACAACCAGACAGTGATAGCAGTGTGTTTGATGTAGATTCTGGTATGTACTTTGATGAAGAGGTCAGTCAAGCTGCTTGGGGTGCCTGTGACACTACCTGGTCTTTTACAGAAGCTGGAGCTTGCTCAATAGATATAATGCAAACACCACATTGGTTTACAACTTCACAGAATCCAACTAACACTGATCTTTCTGCAAAATGGCGTCTTAAAATTTTAGAAGGTCTAAAAAGTCGTAATAATAATACTGAGATTGACTTATCAAATTATGGAGTAGCAATAGAAGAAAAGGGGTGGACACGCAGTTGTGAGGCAAGATTAGTTAATGCAAATAATTTAAGTGAAGACTGTATAATCTCACTTTATTGGCACTCTCTGGAAAACACTGGAACATTGTCAGTCTTTCAACCAGATGGCACAATAAAATTTATTATAAATCTTGGAGATGTTACTAGTGTTACAACAGCATCAGAACCTGGGTGCCCTAGACTTGCCTTGACAGTTCCACGTCACAGTAAAGATTGCATTAAAATACATTTTATATCAGATCTGGAACAGGAAGAATGGCTCTGTGTCTTGGTAGACATAACATCTCAGATTAATGGATTATCTGGCAAACCATCTGTTAGTTCTATTTGGGCAATAACAGGATCAGGAGATATACTAAATTGGGATCCAATGCCTACTCAAATGAATGCTGATAAAAATGGTAGTCACACAAAAGAGTTTCAAGTATTTGGGAAAGACATTGTAGCTGGGTTTGAAACTGCTTTGCACAACAATTTTCCACCTGGGAGTTCTCTAAAACTTTCTGGTAGTTTATTTGATGAGATTGATAGGTTTCACATAAATCTACAAGGCCCTGAAGTAAAAAAGCAGAGACACAAAATAGAAAAGGAAGTCACTGAGATCCCATTACACTTCAATGTTAGATTTGGTGAGAATACTGTAGTAGTCAACTCAAAAATTTTCGGTAGTTGGGGTGTGGAAGAACGTCATGAACTACCCTTATCATGTGGTCAAGAGTTTGCTATAATAATAGTATGCGAAGTACAAGGCTTTAGAATAATTGTCAATGATAAATCTTACTGTTTCTTTGAACATAGACTGAGTCCAGAAACTATTACAACAGTATCTATACAAGGACCATTAAAGCTTTTTTCCATGGAATATAGTACGACGAGCGCAATAATAGGGCCAGAAGATATGTACTGGCGTCTTATGGGAGGGTACATGCGTAGAGTGGAATGTTGCGAAAGTGGAGTTGTGTGGGGAATATCTCACGACCATCGTGCTTGGGTGTATACTGGTGGTTGGGGCGGTGGCGTCCTCAAAGGTGTTGGCAGTAACGACGGTATTCATCCGATGTCAGATACACAGACTTATTGCGTTTACGAAAACCAACGATGGAATCCTCTTACCGGTTACACCTCTACAGGACTTCCAACAGATCGTTACATGTGGAGCGATATTACTGGGAAACACAAAAGGACACGAGAACAATCAAAGTTATTAAATCGACACTGGCATTGGGTAATTTTCAAAATTTAGATAATGTAAACTAAGAAAACTAGGTACCTACTGACAAATAAACTTGTTTTCAGATATCAGAATGGATGATTGACTATAATACACCAGGCGGCGTCGACAGCGACGGATGGCAGTACGCTACTGATTTTCCAGCACCTTATCACGGGAAAAAGCTTTTTACAGATTGTGTCCGTCGAAGGCGCTGGTACAGAAAAGCGCAAATTATTACTGAAGGACCATGGATACGCGCTGGAAGTACGGCTTTGCTGGATATATCACTCTGGGTAAGGAACATCTCTGTATTAGAAAGAAATATGCAAGGCGAAACATGAATTGCCAATTTAACAAAGATTGTGTAAGTAATTATAATGAATACTGTTTGCCAAAAATGTTTTTAACATTGTTTTCAGGCTGATGGCGAAGAAGTTTCCGTGTGGGCTATCACGTTAGGAGGTGAAGCGATCTATCGCACTGGCGTAAACACTGCGACGCCTGCGGTATGACGCCATCAAAATTTTATTGATATTTTAATGTAGGTGGCTCATACAAAATGTTTTAAGTTGTAAATTCATTCACTGTTCCAGGGACAGCATTGGGAACACGTTAACAGTCCCCAGTCTTTAATAGCAATTAGTACATGCAATAATATAGTTTGGACAGTTGGAAGGAAAGGGGAACTGTACTACAGAGAAGGTATAACCAGAGAACAACCTGGAGGTGTCAACTGGAAACTGATAGAGACAGTAAAATTTAGTATTCCCTTGACGCATAAGATGATTGGTGGAGCCAAGTCTGTGTCCTTGACTAATTGTTCGGCTTGGGCAATCCTGACGAATGGTGCTATTGCAGTAAGAACAGACATATCGAAAGACCACCAAGATGGCAAGCACTGGAAGTACTTGTCAGGTAAAGATGTGCTGATGCTGTTGAAAGCTTTTGCTTTTCAAGGTTAGTCTGCAGGCAATCGGGTATACCGAGCCGCAGAGTTCTGAAATAACGGCGACTTCAGTTCCAACCAAACTACCTTGTGCTGTTGATACCTTTAATCATTCCTTACTAGCTGAGGCAATGGGTGACAAAAACAAGGAAAGATTAATGGAAGTTTTCGGCGACTCGGTATACCCTCCTCATGACTAATCTTGGGGAATATGTAATATATTATATCAAGTATTAGTTTTGTTTAATAAGTCTAAAATACAGCATAGATGTAAATATTTCAGTAATCACGCCTTGTAAATGAGATTAGAACACTCACTGCATGTGTCTTGGAATGCTGTGCTGGTATTTGCCACTCCGTTGGCTTCTTGGACCCGCGGAAGGTAAGCGTCAAAGACTTGAATTTTCATTGATTTGTCCACAGACTTCGAAATGACGTTCAAACATTTATCGAGCTTCGGGCAGGAAGTGTGGGGGGTGAGTTCGGATGGAGTGCTGCAGCGGCGGCTCGGGGTGACCGCGGAGAACCCGACCGGCATCGCGTGGCAGCCCGTCCTCAGCGCCTCGCTCGTGCACGTTAGCGCCCGCGGCAGCACAATATAACTTACAATATGGACCAGTAAAAGTACAGATTGATCTCTAGTAGGATTGGTTCATACGAAGTTGGCAGCACCTAAAAGCATTTCGAAGGATACTACGATGTATTTTAGTAATTAAAATGGTTGCTACGACGTCAGAAAGACGACCGCTGCTGTTTGCTTCAAGTAGGTATTGAATAATGGTTTTATTTTATTATATTTATAGTGAAACGAAAATACCTTCCTGTATTTTGTTAGTCATAATTGTTGTCTTTATTTTGACGGCTTTTAGGTAATGATTATTTTGGCAAAATGTTCAAAAATATTATAGCTTACAGAGGCATTATTATTAATTTAGACTCAAAACACCATCTTTATTCTTAACAGTTGAGATTTGATTAATCTGTTGTTGAAGCGCACTATTATTGAACAAATTTAAAATGCCTAGGTGTCCGCGTAATTCCATATTATCTAAGTATAATTATTATTAGAACGATAAGATAAGGTTTGATCTTCCTAATTGTAAAATATGTTTTAAATTATTTAAAAAAATCATTCCTGTTATATTATATTTCTCTAGTCATTGATATTTGATAAGTGGTTCCATATAATATGTTTGTATTTGATATTTTCCTGTGAATTAATAGAATAAGCAAAAAAGTAGCGAATTTATCGTAAACAAAAAATATTAGCTTGTGCTTTAAGTAAATGATATTACGAGTATCATATTTTGTCATTTTATTTCATTTTATAGATTTCAGTTTTAGGATAGTAAATTACATTTCTGTTATATTATATTTTAAGTAGATACCTAACATAAATCATAGAAGTATTTCATACACGCAGGTAGAATAATAGGATTAGTCGCCAAATGTCAGATGATTCTCAAAATGACAGATCAAAAAGACGACAGATTCTACATAATTTAATAAAATTAATACAAATAATAATAATAAACATTTTTTTTAATGATTTATTTATTTTTGTTATTTTTTGTTTTGAGGCATCGTCATATCTTATCTAATTTAGTATTTACATGGATTGAACTTCGGATAATATGTTACTTTTTATTGCGGGAAAATACCCTTCCCACGGGATAAGCTGAACAGTATAATAGTAATAGAACAAGGGCTTAGCCTTGGGTGGACAGCTAGTATATAGTAATTAACATGAAAGCCTTGGGGATTCGAACCCACCTTCAGGATGATGTAATTTTAAATTCTGTCATTTTCAGAATCGTGTCATTTGTATATTCGACATTTGTAGAAGCTGACCTTTGTAGAATTTGACGTTTGTAGACTAATCCGAATAATAGTAATGTTAATTGGTATGGTACATTTTATTCAGTCAGCATCAGTTTAATCAATGGGGATAAAATATGACATAACGCTACTTTTGAGTAGTAGGACATCATCTGATGGATTTTTCATGTTTGTTCTATGGTTTTTAGGAAAAATCGAGAGTGGCGCTATTTAGTTCCAGGTTAAATTCCATTAATTATAATTTTCAGATACTTAGGTCTATGTTATAGAAAAAAGAAAATTAACATGCAATGTAGCTCCTATGAGTATGTGCATGTATCTGCCCTCCTGATGCTGACTGTTAATTTTTATTTTAGAATCTTAACTAAAAGTACAACATTTTATTAACTGCAGGACAGATCGAAATATGTGAATCATTCATTAGGTAGAAAATAAACTAAAATTGATTTAATTTAGATAATATACAAACAGAACCAAAATAAAAAAAAAGTATTTTTAAAAAAGAAGACAAGATTAATTACTCAGCATAATCATAGCCTCGTAAGGCCAACGGTCTTACCAGTAAGACTTATTCTACTAGTCATTCAGACCCAGTACTGGCAGGCGATGAGTAATAACGACCCGCGGTCCTACAGGTAGGACTTATTAAAAACTATGAAATATCTATTTCGAATTTCGCGCTAGTAAGAATTGACGTATGAGTATTTTTGATCGAATGTTTTTGGTAGTATATATTATGGTAAATATTGGAAGAAAAAAGAAAATATCTGTCAAATTTACAAGATCAGCTGGCTATGGCAGGATCGCGCAATTAAGTAAATCGATTTTTTATTGTAATAATCCTATTTTACTGGCATTTACTGCCATTTTTGTTGTTGTTTATTAATTATTCAAATAAATATTGCAATTATTTCGTAATTTTTATGATTTAACAACGTAATACGAGCAACAAAACAAGTGCTATAGGTAGGTTATTTTTTATCTTTTTGTTATTTAATGTTAATATTAACTTAATACAAACAATAACAAGTACATAACATGTCTTGGTATAAGCACCTGCTGTTCTCATAAAATTATTTTTTAATATTAATATTTTATTTTTAGGGTTTTCATCCAAATTTTTTGTTATAAAATCTAATACTTGTTTTTTTTTTACTTTTTAGAAACACTGTGTCAATGTATTGACTTACTGCTGATATAATATATTATGTTGAAGTCGTGGTGCACTGATTGTAAAAACCTTTAATAATTTAAATGTTTCTATAATAATAACTCGCTTAATTAGAAGTCTAATCAATTTGAGATTATTTAAGAAAAACAAGCATAATTAGTGCATAGACTAATTCATAATTCTGCCTATAATATTTTTTTATTATTAAAATAATGTTTTCTTTTTTTTTTTAATGGGAAAAAATATAATTTGAAAACAGCAAAATAGATATTATTAGTCAACAGTCAAATTAAAAAAGAAGCAGATCCTCGAGTACGGCCCCACGAGACATAGTTCCCAGCATACTGGCAGCATTTCCTTTCCTTTCCAGTAAAATAATTAAAAACTAATTTAAAAGAAAAATAAACTTCGCTGCTGCCCTATGTACTACCAGTAGTACACATTTTATTTTTCTTTGTATTTAAATATTTTTCTCTACTTTATCGTGTGGGTTGTAAGATCGACAACCGACCTCACAAACCCTGGTATCAGTTTTTCTCTATATTCTACACAATTTAGAGGTTTACAAAACTAGAATTTTAGTATGACATGTATAACTAACATGCCCTGAAACTAATTGCTGTTAATTTGTGTAAACTTAAAAAGAAAAACGAATGACTACAGAACATTAAGTCCTACAGATAGTAAATTACTTCTTTCGATCAACCTGTATTCATTTATTCTATTGTTAAATAAGGTTATGTACCTGCAGCTAATAAAAATAGTTTAATTAAATGTAAACTTTGTCGCCTTTAAGAACTTATTTATGTGGTGAAGTCAAAAACTGTAAGAAAAGAAAATCACAGGTAGCGCGCAAGGGGCTAGCTATCCATGTCGCGTGTCGTTGTTCAGTCCACAAGAATTAGCACTTTAACAGCACTCGAACGTACCGTGGTCGCTACCTCCTCTCCTCCAACAAAACTTTGGCTAATAATGCTTTATATAAAAAAACAGAAATGAAACGATCCTGTCGCGACACTACTATTATAATATTTACGAATACTTTAAACGATTACAATATGTAGTCTAGTTCGTATCTGATGTAGTGGTTGTTGGGGTCGTTCTGAATGCGCGGGTAGCCGGCGACAAGCGCGTCCTGTCCGCCGATGTATAATGTGTTGTAGATCTTCCAGTAAACGTCGCGCACCTTGCGGGCGGGGTGGAATAGACCCTGCAACAACAAATTCGGTAAGTGCGAGTTGCTAAACATCTGAAACGATTTGTATCTTATAAAATCGTAAGGGCGTTTGCGCACTCATCCGTATCCGATTCTTATCCGGTCCGTTTTTGATCCGTAAAAAAAACGGACGGTAAATTCACGTCTAGCGTTTGCGCACTCATCCGTATCCGATCCGGTTTTCATTCGTATTTGAGACGATATTGCATGATATTGTCGTAGTGATGTGCCGAGTCGAGCTGACTGACTGAGCTGATCTCGACCATAATGCTACAGAAGCAAGAAGCGTTCAAGGTCAAAGTGTTAACACTTTACCACTGACTGATGAGCAGTTGACTGTACTCGAGTATAGATTTCGGGTACTTATAGAATTCGAATACTTTTTAATTATATCTACTTATGTAATGTAGATTCCGCAATAAAGTCGCACACGTTACTCGTATAGTTCGTTTCACGTAAATTGAATCCTGGAGTCTCTTGTCTCGAGTGTGCATTCGATTATTTTTGTAACGAGTACCAAAATACTTGTTTATCAAAAAATAGTCAATTTGGCACATCACTAGCAGCGCGAGCTTTCCCCTCCCCGTACCTCACTCTTCATCCGTAAAAAAATCGTGTAGTGCGCAAGCGTACGTACAATTTGTATGGCGGCCACTTCGACTCGGGTTTCATCCGTAAAAAAGCCGATCCGGAGTGAGAATTTACGGGTCGTAAACGAACCGGATACGTATGGGTGCGTATGCGTCCATACAATTACTAGGACGGCCAAACCGGATAAGAATCGAATGAGAATCTGATACGGCTGAGTGCGCAAACGCTCTAAGGGGTAACCATATGGTTTTCGGCTTAAGAATAGGAGTACCAATCGACACATATCCCCCGTATTTAATAAAAGTCACTTTTACTAGTTCCACTTACATTCACCCGACCTGTTTCGATCAATAGATCATCTTCACAGGGTTATTAATTAATCTAGATCACATAGTTTGTCAATAACGAGTATCAATAGGGGATCGGAATTTAACAAAGATTGTGTAAGTAATTATAATGAATACTGTTTGCCAAAAATGTTTTTAACATTGTTTTCAGGCTGATGGCGAAGAAGTTTCCGTGTGGGCTATCACGTTAGGAGGTGAAGCGATCTATCGCACTGGCGTAAACACTGCGACGCCTGCGGTATGACGCCATCAAAATTTTATTGATATTTTAATGTAGGTGGCTCATACAAAATGTTTTAAGTTGTAAATTCATTCACTGTTCCAGGGACAGCATTGGGAACACGTTAACAGTCCCCAGTCTTTAATAGCAATTAGTACATGCAATAATATAGTTTGGACAGTTGGAAGGAAAGGGGAACTGTACTACAGAGAAGGTATAACCAGAGAACAACCTGGAGGTGTCAACTGGAAACTGATAGAGACAGTAAAATTTAGTATTCCCTTGACGCATAAGATGATTGGTGGAGCCAAGTCTGTGTCCTTGACTAATTGTTCGGCTTGGGCAATCCTGACGAATGGTGCTATTGCAGTAAGAACAGACATATCGAAAGACCACCAAGATGGCAAGCACTGGAAGTACTTGTCAGGTAAAGATGTGCTGATGCTGTTGAAAGCTTTTGCTTTTCAAGGTTAGTCTGCAGGCAATCGGGTATACCGAGCCGCAGAGTTCTGAAATAACGGCGACTTCAGTTCCAACCAAACTACCTTGTGCTGTTGATACCTTTAATCATTCCTTACTAGCTGAGGCAATGGGTGACAAAAACAAGGAAAGATTAATGGAAGTTTTCGGCGACTCGGTATACCCTCCTCATGACTAATCTTGGGGAATATGTAATATATTATATCAAGTATTAGTTTTGTTTAATAAGTCTAAAATACAGCATAGATGTAAATATTTCAGTAATCACGCCTTGTAAATGAGATTAGAACACTCACTGCATGTGTCTTGGAATGCTGTGCTGGTATTTGCCACTCCGTTGGCTTCTTGGACCCGCGGAAGGTAAGCGTCAAAGACTTGAATTTTCATTGATTTGTCCACAGACTTCGAAATGACGTTCAAACATTTATCGAGCTTCGGGCAGGAAGTGTGGGGGGTGAGTTCGGATGGAGTGCTGCAGCGGCGGCTCGGGGTGACCGCGGAGAACCCGACCGGCATCGCGTGGCAGCCCGTCCTCAGCGCCTCGCTCGTGCACGTTAGCGCCCGCGGCAGCACAATATAACTTACAATATGGACCAGTAAAAGTACAGATTGATCTCTAGTAGGATTGGTTCATACGAAGTTGGCAGCACCTAAAAGCATTTCGAAGGATACTACGATGTATTTTAGTAATTAAAATGGTTGCTACGACGTCAGAAAGACGACCGCTGCTGTTTGCTTCAAGTAGGTATTGAATAATGGTTTTATTTTATTATATTTATAGTGAAACGAAAATACCTTCCTGTATTTTGTTAGTCATAATTGTTGTCTTTATTTTGACGGCTTTTAGGTAATGATTATTTTGGCAAAATGTTCAAAAATATTATAGCTTACAGAGGCATTATTATTAATTTAGACTCAAAACACCATCTTTATTCTTAACAGTTGAGATTTGATTAATCTGTTGTTGAAGCGCACTATTATTGAACAAATTTAAAATGCCTAGGTGTCCGCGTAATTCCATATTATCTAAGTATAATTATTATTAGAACGATAAGATAAGGTTTGATCTTCCTAATTGTAAAATATGTTTTAAATTATTTAAAAAAATCATTCCTGTTATATTATATTTCTCTAGTCATTGATATTTGATAAGTGGTTCCATATAATATGTTTGTATTTGATATTTTCCTGTGAATTAATAGAATAAGCAAAAAAGTAGCGAATTTATCGTAAACAAAAAATATTAGCTTGTGCTTTAAGTAAATGATATTACGAGTATCATATTTTGTCATTTTATTTCATTTTATAGATTTCAGTTTTAGGATAGTAAATTACATTTCTGTTATATTATATTTTAAGTAGATACCTAACATAAATCATAGAAGTATTTCATACACGCAGGTAGAATAATAGGATTAGTCGCCAAATGTCAGATGATTCTCAAAATGACAGATCAAAAAGACGACAGATTCTACATAATTTAATAAAATTAATACAAATAATAATAATAAACATTTTTTTTAATGATTTATTTATTTTTGTTATTTTTTGTTTTGAGGCATCGTCATATCTTATCTAATTTAGTATTTACATGGATTGAACTTCGGATAATATGTTACTTTTTATTGCGGGAAAATACCCTTCCCACGGGATAAGCTGAACAGTATAATAGTAATAGAACAAGGGCTTAGCCTTGGGTGGACAGCTAGTATATAGTAATTAACATGAAAGCCTTGGGGATTCGAACCCACCTTCAGGATGATGTAATTTTAAATTCTGTCATTTTCAGAATCGTGTCATTTGTATATTCGACATTTGTAGAAGCTGACCTTTGTAGAATTTGACGTTTGTAGACTAATCCGAATAATAGTAATGTTAATTGGTATGGTACATTTTATTCAGTCAGCATCAGTTTAATCAATGGGGATAAAATATGACATAACGCTACTTTTGAGTAGTAGGACATCATCTGATGGATTTTTCATGTTTGTTCTATGGTTTTTAGGAAAAATCGAGAGTGGCGCTATTTAGTTCCAGGTTAAATTCCATTAATTATAATTTTCAGATACTTAGGTCTATGTTATAGAAAAAAGAAAATTAACATGCAATGTAGCTCCTATGAGTATGTGCATGTATCTGCCCTCCTGATGCTGACTGTTAATTTTTATTTTAGAATCTTAACTAAAAGTACAACATTTTATTAACTGCAGGACAGATCGAAATATGTGAATCATTCATTAGGTAGAAAATAAACTAAAATTGATTTAATTTAGATAATATACAAACAGAACCAAAATAAAAAAAAAGTATTTTTAAAAAAGAAGACAAGATTAATTACTCAGCATAATCATAGCCTCGTAAGGCCAACGGTCTTACCAGTAAGACTTATTCTACTAGTCATTCAGACCCAGTACTGGCAGGCGATGAGTAATAACGACCCGCGGTCCTACAGGTAGGACTTATTAAAAACTATGAAATATCTATTTCGAATTTCGCGCTAGTAAGAATTGACGTATGAGTATTTTTGATCGAATGTTTTTGGTAGTATATATTATGGTAAATATTGGAAGAAAAAAGAAAATATCTGTCAAATTTACAAGATCAGCTGGCTATGGCAGGATCGCGCAATTAAGTAAATCGATTTTTTATTGTAATAATCCTATTTTACTGGCATTTACTGCCATTTTTGTTGTTGTTTATTAATTATTCAAATAAACATTGCAATTATTTCGTAATTTTTATGATTTAACAACGTAATACGAGCAACAAAACAAGTGCTATAGGTAGGTTATTTTTTATCTTTTTGTTATTTAATGTTAATATTAACTTAATACAAACAATAACAAGTACATAACATGTCTTGGTATAAGCACCTGCTGTTCTCATAAAATTATTTTTTAATATTAATATTTTATTTTTAGGGTTTTCATCCAAATTTTTTGTTATAAAATCTAATACTTGTTTTTTTTTTACTTTTTAGAAACACTGTGTCAATGTATTGACTTACTGCTGATATAATATATTATGTTGAAGTCGTGGTGCACTGATTGTAAAAACCTTTAATAATTTAAATGTTTCTATAATAATAACTCGCTTAATTAGAAGTCTAATCAATTTGAGATTATTTAAGAAAAACAAGCATAATTAGTGCATAGACTAATTCATAATTCTGCCTATAATATTTTTTTATTATTAAAATAATGTTTTCTTTTTTTTTTTAATGGGAAAAAATATAATTTGAAAACAGCAAAATAGATATTATTAGTCAACAGTCAAATTAAAAAAGAAGCAGATCCTCGAGTACGGCCCCACGAGACATAGTTCCCAGCATACTGGCAGCATTTCCTTTCCTTTCCAGTAAAATAATTAAAAACTAATTTAAAAGAAAAATAAACTTCGCTGCTGCCCTATGTACTACCAGTAGTACACATTTTATTTTTCTTTGTATTTAAATATTTTTCTCTACTTTATCGTGTGGGTTGTAAGATCGACAACCGACCTCACAAACCCTGGTATCAGTTTTTCTCTATATTCTACACAATTTAGAGGTTTACAAAACTAGAATTTTAGTATGACATGTATAACTAACATGCCCTGAAACTAATTGCTGTTAATTTGTGTAAACTTAAAAAGAAAAACGAATGACTACAGAACATTAAGTCCTACAGATAGTAAATTACTTCTTTCGATCAACCTGTATTCATTTATTCTATTGTTAAATAAGGTTATGTACCTGCAGCTAATAAAAATAGTTTAATTAAATGTAAACTTTGTCGCCTTTAAGAACTTATTTATGTGGTGAAGTCAAAAACTGTAAGAAAAGAAAATCACAGGTAGCGCGCAAGGGGCTAGCTATCCATGTCGCGTGTCGTTGTTCAGTCCACAAGAATTAGCACTTTAACAGCACTCGAACGTACCGTGGTCGCTACCTCCTCTCCTCCAACAAAACTTTGGCTAATAATGCTTTATATAAAAAAACAGAAATGAAACGATCCTGTCGCGACACTACTATTATAATATTTACGAATACTTTAAACGATTACAATATGTAGTCTAGTTCGTATCTGATGTAGTGGTTGTTGGGGTCGTTCTGAATGCGCGGGTAGCCGGCGACAAGCGCGTCCTGTCCGCCGATGTATAATGTGTTGTAGATCTTCCAGTAAACGTCGCGCACCTTGCGGGCGGGGTGGAATAGACCCTGCAACAACAAATTCGGTAAGTGCGAGTTGCTAAACATCTGAAACGATTTGTATCTTATAAAATCGTAAGGGCGTTTGCGCACTCATCCGTATCCGATTCTTATCCGGTCCGTTTTTGATCCGTAAAAAAAACGGACGGTAAATTCACGTCTAGCGTTTGCGCACTCATCCGTATCCGATCCGGTTTTCATTCGTATTTGAGACGATATTGCATGATATTGTCGTAGTGATGTGCCGAGTCGAGCTGACTGACTGAGCTGATCTCGACCATAATGCTACAGAAGCAAGAAGCGTTCAAGGTCAAAGTGTTAACACTTTACCACTGACTGATGAGCAGTTGACTGTACTCGAGTATAGATTTCGGGTACTTATAGAATTCGAATACTTTTTAATTATATCTACTTATGTAATGTAGATTCCGCAATAAAGTCGCACACGTTACTCGTATAGTTCGTTTCACGTAAATTGAATCCTGGAGTCTCTTGTCTCGAGTGTGCATTCGATTATTTTTGTAACGAGTACCAAAATACTTGTTTATCAAAAAATAGTCAATTTGGCACATCACTAGCAGCGCGAGCTTTCCCCTCCCCGTACCTCACTCTTCATCCGTAAAAAAATCGTGTAGTGCGCAAGCGTACGTACAATTTGTATGGCGGCCACTTCGACTCGGGTTTCATCCGTAAAAAAGCCGATCCGGAGTGAGAATTTACGGGTCGTAAACGAACCGGATACGTATGGGTGCGTATGCGTCCATACAATTACTAGGACGGCCAAACCGGATAAGAATCGAATGAGAATCTGATACGGCTGAGTGCGCAAACGCTCTAAGGGGTAACCATATGGTTTTCGGCTTAAGAATAGGAGTACCAATCGACACATATCCCCCGTATTTAATAAAAGTCACTTTTACTAGTTCCACTTACATTCACCCGACCTGTTTCGATCAATAGATCATCTTCACAGGGTTATTAATTAATCTAGATCACATAGTTTGTCAATAACGAGTATCAATAGGGGATCGGACTGTTCACCATATTTTATGAATTATTTTTTAAATATAGATTGATTAGTAGCAGACGATTTGCGAAGAAAAAAGCAGAATCGGTTGAAAAACTAATTTACAGTGATTTTTTAAAGTTTCAATATGTCTGTCTCTTTCAAAAACGATTTTTTTGTATGGAGATTATATGGCGTTACTAACAAATGACGTCACAAGTGGGTATGAGCCTCTCTGTCTAATCTTGAATTTCAAACCTTTATAAACTCGGTCAATTTTAAAGATAGAGCAAAAATTATTTTAGTGTTCGATAACAGAAACAAAGAAGTTTGGATTTATAAAATAAAAAAAAGGTAGTCCGATCCCCTATTGTACATATCCCCCGGGCGCGGTGCAGGGCCGGGCTTTGTAGAGATCGTATGTGACATATAAAGCATAATATTACATAGAAAATGACGCGTTGTGCAGTATACGTCTTTCGGTTGAGAAGATAATAAATAATATATTTCTACAGCTATTGTATAGACCAGAGCCTAGACGACCGTCGCGTCGTCGCAACGAATGAACTCTGGTTTAGTACCACATAGCGCATAGCCGATCAGCGTTGCCAGATTTTTATTGCCAAGTCGGGATTTTGAAACTTTTTCTTTCGTCGAAAGCGGGACATAGTAAAAAAACGTAATAATCAGAAGTTTTTATCTTTTTATTTGAGTTTTAAATTACGTTTACGGGACAATAGATAGCAAAAATAGCTATAGACAATGTATTTTAATAAACATATGATATTTTTACTCTATCGTTAGGGAATTTGTAGTTGTTGTTTGGTTGGTCTACGTCTTATAACGGGACTGAGCCAGTCCCGCGCGGGACATTTAATTTTGATTTAAAAATCGGGACGTCTGGCAACGCTGTAGCTGATAGCACAAAGTGAGGAATCCTGTACACTAATGCGAAGAAATGCCCAGGTTGTGTGTGAACTCGACCAAACCAAAACGCACTGGACCAGTGTGGTCTACTACGGTCTGATCAACTTAATTCTAGGTATCCAACCCCTTGATGAGGACGTACATAAGTAAGTAAGTAACACTTATGTTGCCGATCTCCACATAAAGTAGGATTTTTAATTGAACGGAGTAATTTGACATTAGACAGAAAAATAATGTTGCCAGCTCCATAATCTTAGTGATGTTTTCAGTTCAATTCTAACTCAAGTGAGTTGAATCATTCACACTATTAAATATAAAAAAATGCTTGTTACCCCAGCCTATAAACATAGACTTCGTCTACATATCATGCAGTTCGCAATAGTTGGAATCCATCAGAATTGGTGAGTTGGTTTTAGTATTACTGGTAACAACAGTCAGGCTTTTTATGTAGGTAGGTAATAAAAGTAATTAGTATTTTTTTATATTTCTAAGAGATAACTTGCAGCTGCGACACAAACGAATGATTCATCCATACAACTAATTTCCTATTGGATGACGGGAGAAGCGTCTATTTTTTTATTATTATTACTTTCCTATTGTTCGTCATTCGGCTTCTTACCTCTGGTCTGAGTGTTCGAATGTTTCTCTTGCCTTTGCATTTCATCGTTGAACTTTTCGTTAAGTTTCAGCACAGGAGATACAATTTTTGTGGAGGGCTGTTGCCTAAACTAAGTTTAAACCTGTGTTATAGGACATTAGTCCTTCCCCCAGGAGTCCACATTACTTAGTGACCATATCACCAGAGAGCCGTTTCATGAAGCTACAAGTTACAAATTACAAGTACAATTTGATGTACATTGCGTAGACAATGAGGTAAAACGATAAGGGCTTCCAGTTTTGGCGAATTGGCTACGCAATGAATATCAAATTGTAACTTGTTACTAGTAAATTGTTGCTTCGTGAAACGTGGCCCAGATGAGTGATTGAATCATATCTTTTTAGCACAACACTATATTTTTTTTCTCAAAAAAGCGGCAACCCACCATATGTCAGATTACTCCGTTCAATTAAAAATCCTACTTTAGTCACAGACATAGTATAAAACGAAGTCGATTCCCGCGTCTGTATATCCGCTAACTCTTTCTAAATCACGTTACGGATTGTTTCTAATGCGGTTTTCACCAATGGACGGCTAGCTTCATGAGGAAGTTAAATGTACATTACTTACACTCCAAATACGTTTTAATATATCAGAGAAAATTCTATGTTCTTCAAACGAGTCGCCAAAAACACAATAATTGTTATCGAAGGTAGTAACTTCACATTTTTCACCTCTTTCTTTCTCTAAACTACACCCGCTATTGATTGATCATTAAAAGCTTACCTGTAGCGCGTACTGCAGGATCTTGATGGGTCCGAGCGCCACGCGCATGCCCTCGACGGCGTCCATGAAGGCCTGCACGAGATGCGGCGAGGTCTCGAAGATGTTGGGCCACACGTGGTTGAGCAGGTGCACCAGCGCGTCCTCGCACCCGAACCCGAACACGCCCAGCGCCATGTGCTTGATGGCCGCGCACGCCGTCTGACGGTGCACTAGGTCTCTGAAATAATATGCCAGTTACATTTTATTTTCGAAAGCAAAAAGCAAATTATATTATTTAAATTCTTGAATGTGAAGCCGCAGGACATCTTCGGACCTTCTCAGGATGTTAAAAACCGCAGTAAATTGCGATTGTTAGTTGTTGATATTTTATTTGTGATAGGACATTACGCAAATATCACAAAGCTACCTACTACGGCATAAGCTTATTACTGAACCTCGCCACATGTAAAGTAATTTGGCGGAGTGGATGAGATTCTACAATGAAAGACGTAGATACAAATATTCAGATGTAATGTAGATTCTACAATGCTTACTAAAAAATATATACGTAATTGTAAGGAAAAAAAATGATGGGACGCGCGTGTTCAATAGCGCGGTTTTGGCCAGAATGCGGCGGCGAGACCGACGGAGCTGGTGCAGGCCACCGCGGGGTGAGCGGGCGGCGCGGGAGGCGCACGAGTCGAGGACACGTCGTATGTGTGCGTCGTGTGTCATCTTGATTATTTCCATGTATGCGTTAACATCCTGCCGGCCTTGGAACATCCTGTTCCAATAGTGGAAGTGGAACCAATCTGTTGAACGCTCTCCTGATGGTTCCAGTGGTAGTGAGTATGTCAGCAACGCGTGTGATGCCATCGGTCCCTGGGTAGATGTGGTTGATTCTCCCAAGCAGCCATCGGTTCGGGGGAATGCGGTCATCCTTCACGAGTACCATTTGATGTAGGCGTAAGTCACCTTCCTGCTTCCTCCATTTGTTTCGTTTCTGGAGCTCTGTAATTAGTTCTTTAGAGTATCTATTCCAGAAATGAGTTCTCAGACTGTTCATTCTGTCATAGCGTTTCATAGTATGAATACTCTTCGCCTCATCAACATCATATACCTGGGGATCAGACATAAATGTGAGTGTTCGTCCTACAAGAAAGTGGGCTGGAGTCAGAGCGACTAAGTCTGAAGGATCTGATGACATGGGAGTGAGCGGCCTACTGTTAAGGATCGCCTCGATCTGCACTAATACTGTCAGCATTTCTTCGTAAGTTAAATTAGCTAGGCCTAAAACTCTTTTAAGATGGTGCTTTATTGATTTCACTGATCCTTCTGCCAAGCCATTGAAATGTGGACTATACGCTGGAGAAAAATTAAAATGTATATTATTTTCTGCGACAAGAGATGCTACTTCATTTGAATTTGACTTTAAGAATTTAGAAAGCTCATTCGATGCTCCTACGAAATTAGTTCCGTTATCCGAAAAAATCTGTGCTGGCCTACCTCTGCGGGCAATGAACCTGTTTAATGCAGCTAAAAAACAATCAGTACTAAGCTCGGTGACAAGCTCAATGTGCACTGCTCGAACAGCCAGGCAAACAAAAACACATATGTAAGCCTTGATCAATTTACAACCTCTACCCTTCCTGTTTGTTATCAGAATCGGACCAGCATAGTCAACAGCTGTGTTGTAAAAAGGAAATTTAGTTTGTAATCTTTCCTCAGGAAGATTTCCCATTATAGGCTGGACTGTCTTACCTCTAAATCTGCAACAAGTTACACACTTGCGTACAGTCTGTCGAGCGAGGTTACGGCCACCAATTATCCAAAACTTGTATCTTAGTGTAGATAATAATAATTGGGGTCCAGCATGCATTAAAATTTTATGATAGTGTTCAACTATTAGTTGTGTAATATGATGTTTGGAATGTAATAAGATGGGGTGTTTAGTGTTATAGTCATAATTAGAATTTGACAGACGTCCTCCAACTCTTAATACACCGTTGTTATCTATAAATGGATTTAAATTAAGCAGTTGGTCTTTAGAAGACAAAGTTTGTTTATTATGTAGAGTATGACATTGTTTATCAAAGAATTTACTTTGAACTAGTTTGGATAAAGTATTTGTTGATTTAGATAGCTCTGGAATGCCTAGGTTCCCTGTTATTTTATTACTAGGGTGGCGACAGTTGTGCAAGAACCTGTGAACATATGCTAAAGTTCTTTGTAACTTAGAAAATTTAGAAAATTTCATAAAGAAACTATTATCTTTATTTATTTCATCTTGAGAAATGAGACAATGTAATTTTACTTCAGGTAAGTTCTCAATTATATTCTGAGGCTGTGTAGGTAATTTTATTTGAGTTTGACGTAGGAATTCTGGGCCTGACCACCATAATGAGTTGTTTAGCAACTGCTGAGCACAGAGACCTCGGGATCCTATATCAGCTGGGTTCTGATTTGTTGGGATGTGGTACCAGGCCGATGAACTTGTGTTATCGGTAATTTCATTTATCCTATTTAAGACGTATTGTTTTAATTTAGATTTTGACATTTTAATCCAACCTAATACGATAGTAGAATCAGACCAGTAGGTTTCGTTGTGTATTTCAAGTCGTAGGGATGATTTTACCTTTTTTGCGAGTTGTGTAGCGAGCACAGCACCGCATAGTTCTAAACGTGGGATGGTCGTGTTCCTTTTGAAAGGAGCTACACGAGATTTTGCTATTAATAAGCGAACATGGACAGCGCCATCTGTGGAGATGGAACGTAAATATACGCATGCAGCGTACGCATGAATAGACGCATCACTGAATGCGTGAATTTCGACATAACTTGGGAATTCGCATAAAACATGACGCGGTATTTTAATGTGTTCAATGTAAGGTAAGTTTTGAGTGAATTTATCCCATTGTGTCTGTAAATCTGAAGAGATTTCATCATCCCATGTTGCATTATTTATCCATAATTTTTGAAGAATAATTTTCGCCTGAAGAAGACATGGGTTGATGAGTCCTAAAGGATCGAATATCTGTGCTATGGTTGACAGAATAGAACGTTTAGTTTGTTTTGTATTTTTTGTGCTGGTTTGTGATGATGAAAACAACAATAGATCATCTTGGTTATCCCAAACAAGACCTAAAGTTTTAGTATTTTTATTTTGCTTTACTATTAATAAATCGTCTTTGTTGATTTCTTCATCACTGTGTATTTGGTTTAAAATGTCAGTATTATTTGATCTCCACTTACGGAGGTGAAAGTGTGCACCTTTTAATTCGTTTATTATGCCTTTACAAGTTTGAATTAGGTCAAAGATATTATCATTTCCATGAACTAGATCATCTATATAAAAGTCATGAATTATAGCAGTTTTTACCGCTTCGTTGGTGCAGTCATGTCCTAACTGTGAGAGACACCTAGTGGCAAGATAAGGAGCCGAAGCTGTGCCATAAGTGATAGTATTAAGTTTGTATGTTTTCAACTGATCGGTAGGGTCTGAACGCCAGAATATTTGTTGTAAGTTTCTTTGTGATGTGTTTATTAATATTTGTCTGTACATTTTCTCAATGTCTGAAGTTACAACATATGTATGCTGACGGAATCTAATCAGTATACTCAATAGATCATCTTGCACAGTAGGACCGATGAACTGTATATCGTTGAATGATAAGCCTGACGTTGTTCGCGCAGAAGCGTCGAACACTGTTCGTAATTTTGTGGTTAGGCTTGTTTCTCGTAAAACGCCATGATGTGGTAAAAAATATGATTTTTCGTCTTTATTAAAATTTGAATTTTCTGACATGTGTCCTAACTGAATATACTCTTCCATGAATTCTATATATTTTTGTTGGAAGATGGGCTCACGACGTAATTTACGTTCAAGAGCTAAAAATCTAACCAAAGCTGAATCTTGGGATTCTCCTAATTTATTAGGTGACTGTTTCAAAGGAATGTCGACCATAAACCTACCGTCAGCTTGACGTGTCGTGGTCTGGGTAAAGATTTTTTCACACTCGTGTTCATCCTTTGTGATACTACGAGTGTTATTGAATGATTCGCACTCAAAAAATTGATCGAGTTGCGTTTGTAACTCAGTATCAGAATTGAGAAAATGACAGTGGACTGTATCGTATTGATTTGCATGTGTGTGATTTAAGTTTGAATGTATGGTTGAGTGTAGCGTGCATGTGTTGCCGCATGAATGCATTTGTAATGTATTTGGAATGACAGTGCCGCATGAGTGGAGCGTGCACGTATTGTCATATGAATTTGTGTTGGATAAATGGAGCGAGCATGTACAGCCACTTGGATGTGTATGGAGCGAGCATGTACTGCCACTTGAATGTGCATTTAATGAATGATTTTTATCTGTATTGTATGAGTGTGTACTGGATATATTATGGGTATGTATGGAACCGGAAACCAACCAACCGAATTTTGTTTCGTTTAGTGTTGGTTTATGTTTTCCTAAGGAAATATAATTGTTTGTTAAAACTTCCCAAAAAAGGTCTGCTCCTAGCAGCATCTGCACCTCGGACGGCGTATGGAAAGCCGGGTCTGCAAGGTGGATATGTGTGGGAATATTGAACGAATCGCAATTAATTTTATTTGTAGGCAATAACTGCGTAATTTGGGGAACAATGAAACAATTAGTTTTTGTAACATATCCGCTATTAGAAAGAGAAGAGATATTCACATCACATCTTTTGGTGATTTGTGAATTTTGTTTGTTAAGTCCCTGAATGGAAACAGATGTATTGTAGCTAGGGAGCTTAAGCTCAGAGTGCAGTTTTTCAATGATAAAACTAGAGGTACTACCATTGTCAAGTAGGGCGCGAACTTTATGCAACCTGCCTTTGTAATCAAGAACGCCAATGAGCACTGTCGACAGTAAAACTTGACCTTTATGTATAGTCGACAATGTTACGTTATTTTGCGAATGTGTACGAGGTTCTTCACTTGAACTCTCGTGTGCTGTATTCAACACTACACAGTCAGCTGAAGTAGAAGGTTGAGATGGCTTTTGTTGTACTTTCTCCTCTAAGTGCAAGAGACTGTTATGTTTTTTAAAACATATTTTACAGGGGCCTAGAGTACAATTTTTATCTTCATGACCTTTGCGCAAACAATTTTTACATAGTTTAAATTCATTGACCTTTTGAATTCTTGTTTCTATAGGAAATGATTTAAATCTGTAACACTGAAAAATAGAATGGTTGCCTTTGCACAAAGGACATGCAAACCGAGGGGATGGGTTAGCGACAAATGTTGAACGAACGTGTGTATTGTATGTGTCGCTGTGTCTGCGAGGCTTCGCGTGTGATTCACCACGAGACCTTTCCATAGTTTCCAACAAATCGGCTCGACCTTTTAGAAACGTAATAAAATCTTCTAATTTAGGAATATCTTTGATTTCATTACGCTTTTCCTCCCACTCGCGAGAAGTTACAGAGTCTAATTTGGTGGAAACCATGTAAATGATGAGAGCATCCCAGTGGTCAACGGGTAATTTGAGTGATTTGAGCGCTCTGAGATTTTTGTTGACTGTGTCAATTATGTTGTGAATAGCTGTAGAAGACTCTCGAACGATCGGATCTATATTGAACAATGATTGTATGTGATTGTTTATTAATAATCTATTATTATGATAGCGATCACAGAGTGTCGTCCAAGCAATGTCGTAATTTTCGGCAGAAAAGTTTAATGAATGAATGATTGAAGCTGCGCTGTCTTTTAGTGATGCACGTAAGTAATGAAATTTATTAATGTTTGGTATATTTGAATTGTTGTGTATCAGTGATGTGAATGTATCATGAAACCCTAGCCAATCCTGATAACGGCCGGAAAAGGTAGGTAAATGAATTGTTGGTAATTTAAGGCTTGTCCCACCTGAATGAGCAGTACCAGAACCCGTCACCGAATGGTTGTCATCGCCCGCAGAACTCCGGCTGAGCAGGTCCTCCGCGAGAGCGATTGACTTGAAATAGTCGTCCTCGAAAGCTTGCCTCTCCATTATCTCGGTTACTGAAATTTCGCATAATGATTCGATATCAGTTTGGGTACTATCAAAATCATTATAAAGATCTTTAATTTTTTGAAGTCTATTTGTTAGCTCAAGGATGTGCTGTGCACTGAGGCCTTTATAGCTGAGTGCAAGCTCTAAATGGTCTTTGAATAAAGTGAGTTTCGCTTTATATGAGGCCCTTAAATTCTTTAGCTTCTTAAGATCCATTATAATTTAGCTAGAAAGGGAATACAATGCAAAATTAAATAAAATGAGCCAAAAATAAAATTTAAATGAAGAAGATGAATGCAGAAAGTAAGCAAAAATACTTAAATTTCAATGGCAAAGCAGAAGAGTGCAAACAAGCGTGCGCCTAGCAACAAAGGCGCGGCACGTGGCGCGCGGGACGCGTCGTGACCGCTGCGTGACCCCTGCGCGTGAGCAGAGGTGGCAGGCAGCAAGTAGCAGCGTGCAGCGCGCAGCGAACCGGTACAGTAACGCGCGACACCCGTCTCGCGAGTATGCACTGAAATTCGCAAATAATAGGAAATGCTTACAATATACTGACAATAATTAGCACAAAAATGGGCGATTTACTCACAATAGGCCACTGAATAAATAAGCTAAGTAGGTAGCTAGCTGGGTAGCTAAGAAATGAAATGAAATTTACTTCTAAAGAATAGCTGGTTGCGTAATAACGCCAAGAACAAAGAGAATTATGAATAAAGCACGTGTAACGTGTTTTAAATAAAAATAACGGGTATTTTTTTTAATAACGACGTTATGAAATGTAATGTATGTATATGAGCAGAGAAGCAAAATGAATAACGAGGAATATTAATATAAATGAATATAAAGTTATAGGGTCTGCTCACCTCTCTTGGGATAAGAGTATGAAAATGAAAATAAGCGAGAAAATTGGGAAATATTGGTCTAAAAAGGAACGAACTCACAATATTAGCCTTTTCCCTGGTAAAAATGCGTTCGATGATGTCTGGATTGGATGATGATTCTGGATTTTCCCCGATAATGATTGGATGATTGGACCTTAAAATCATCGGGTTTTCAATTTTCCGTATTATTTCCTTCTTGAATGACTTGATTTCTTGATTCTACGTCTTCAATTCTCGAAAGAATACCGGAATCGGTACCCCGCCACGAATTCCTTTGTTCTTCCTTTGTTCTCTCGGTAACGTGGCGCGTGACGTCGTCGGCGCTGGAAATCCGGCTTCGTATGGACCAAAATGTAAAGTAATTTGGCGGAGTGGATGAGATTCTACAATGAAAGACGTAGATACAAATATTCAGATGTAATGTAGATTCTACAATGCTTACTAAAAAATATATACGTAATTGTAAGGAAAAAAAATGATGGGACGCGCGTGTTCAATAGCGCGGTTTTGGCCAGAATGCGGCGGCGAGACCGACGGAGCTGGTGCAGGCCACCGCGGGGTGAGCGGGCGGCGCGGGAGGCGCACGAGTCGAGGACACGTCGTATGTGTGCGTCGTGTGTCATCTTGATTATTTCCATGTATGCGTTAACACCACATTATTAATTTGTTTTTGAATTTAAATTCATCTGTAAATTTTTTCGACGATTGTACGGTGTAGGAAAACGTCGCATCGTGAGGAAAACTGCACACGCCAACTAAGAAATTCAAAGGTTGTGTGAATTCGGTCGATCATTTTTCACTGAGCAAGCGTGAATAAGGTCTGTCGACGGGCCCGTATTACCCGTATTATTGGTATTATGAGGAGATACCGACCTGTCCATGAGCGCGTCCTCGAGCAGCGGGCAGACGGCGTAGATGTAGTCTTTGCCCATCTCGCCGATGTACTCGAAGAGGAAGGAGAGCGACTTGAGCACGCCGTTCTGCACGTTGAGCTCGGGCACGCGGTACTCGTTCATGAGCGCCGGCAGCACCGTGAACGGGGAGCACGTCTCCGCCACGATCGCGATCGCCACCGTCGTGCACACCCTGGGAGCGAACAAGTAACGATAGCAAGAAATCACTGCACAATATCTAGTCCTATCTCCTGCCTGAGTTTTATGATAGAAATAAAAAGCTTCACTATCGACGTTATCGCTTTGTTCAGGATTATACACTGGAATACCCCCTATCTTTAGAACATTTGTAGGACTGACTTTTTTTTCATTTTGGAAGTTGGTTTTGGCCTGTGGGTTGTTCCCCTGATGTGCAAGGCCTTTCCTCTGTCTAATATTTTACTTGGAAAAAATACTCCGCAACAGTACGGGCGGTATTCATAATGTGAGGATAAGTGTCGGTCAGCTGTACCATTCTTGTTATTCATCATGTGGGTTGTAAGGTCGGCAAACGATCTCATGAGCCATACCAAGCGTACCAGTTATTTATGTGAATTATAGGAATCTCACCTGTTTTGTCGCTCTTGTACTTTTAAGTTATTTAAAAGCGTGGCAAGCACGTCGTGTGGGCCGATAGCTTTGGCGATGTAACCGAAGGTGTTGACGGTGGCTCGCCGGATGGCTTTCTTGTGCGCCTTGAGTAATTCCAGCAGCTCGAAGCATATCCGCATCCACTCTCGCGCAGACACGAACTCGGGACCTCGATCCGCGATACGACCCACCAGGTCGATACAGTTTTCTTGTACTTTTTCGTGTCTAAAATTGAGTAAATGAATGTATTACAAGCATATTCTCATCATTTAGATTTGTTTTCTTGATGGAGTCTCTTAACGATGATTCTCGCCACGTCTAACATTTCCCTAAGTTGAGTTTATATCTTTCGTCAAACGTATTCGTCGTTTAAAGGTTTTTTCGAAAGACAAGTAAAAGTGAAACGGCATAGGAAAGCACATAACATAAACATATTTTTTTTTTTTACATTAACATATTTTTGTATGTTGTTCTTAATGTTTTAATGAACATTATGAATAATAATAAAAGCAGTAACTAAATGCTATTCCCATCGAAAGAACAAGAGAGCTGCTAATACTCGTAATAAATGAAACATCAGCAAATGTAACAGCGAGCAATAAACATACCTGTTTTTGAGAATAGGCGTAAGCCTAGGCAGGAGATCTTTGATGGGCGGCGTCATTTTCGTCATTCCGATGACGTTGACGATAGCCTTCAGCGCTCCCAAGATGGAGCCCAACACTTCAGGGTACTCTTCTCCGAGATACTCATATAGTACGACACCCAAATGGCCCATGAGTTTTTCCTGTACACAAATTCTAATATTAATAACACAATTTATATAGCCTACCACACAAATAGGCTGATTAATTGTATTACATTCTGTAATATCTAGTACTACGAGCCTACGCTACGTCTTCAGCAATAGAGGAAGAATAGTCAAATCATAAAAATAATCTTCATAATGATTTAATAAGCATAAATCATTTCATATTTACTGCAACACTGCTGTTCATTGGGTTCAGCGACTTATTGTCGCAACTGTGCTATTGCAGCGGTACAGTCGGCATGTGGAAGAGAGGATTAGGTTCTATTTCACACTAATATTATAAATAAATATGGTCCATGTTGTACCCGGCGAGTCTTTGCAATAGGGAATCGAACTGTTCCTAAATTTACCATATTTTATGAATTATTTTTAAAATATAGATTAGTAGCAGACGATTCGCGAAGAAAAAAACAGAATCGGTTGAATAACGAATTTACAATAAAATACTAAAGTTTAAATATGTCTGTCTCTTTCAATGGGATTTTTTGTATGGAGATTATATGGCGTTGCTAACAAATGACGTCACAAGTGGGTATGTGCCTCTATCTAATCTTGAATTTCAAACCTTTACAACTCGACGAATTTTAAAGAAAGAGCAAAAAAGTGTTCGATAGCAGAAACTAAGAAGTTTGAATTTATAAAATAAAAAAAAAGTAGTCCGATCCCCTATTGAGGTTTTCCACGAGACTAGATCTAAAGCAGCTCGCGTCGCTGGGCACTGGTCTAATACATTTAAGTTTGGTGTTCATCATCATCATCATCGTGTGGGTTGTAAGGTGTTGCATGGTTATCAACTCGATAAGAACAATAATAAGATGAAAGTGAATGCATACTGACCTCTTGGCAAGTCTTCATGACGACGGCGATGCGCGAGATGAGGTCGGCGGCCTGCTGGCGCACCTTGGCCGACTTGTTGTTCATGCGCCACAGGATGATACCGCAGATCTGCGGCAGGTAGGGCTTCACGCGCTTGCCCAGCTGGTTCACGATCGTGCCGAAACCGTTCAGCATCACCACATCCTAGAGGATAAACAGTAATAATATAAATAATTAAATAAAGTGGTCGATGCCCAAAAGACGAAATATTTTACTCATTTCTTTTTATAAACGCATTTCAGGTGTGAGGTTTTTATGAATCGAGATGGGCATAGCTCTACTGTCCCGCCTGCACACATACGAGCGTGCAGTGCTAGCATAAGGTTTTAGAAATAACTTTATGAACGCAGACATATCAATGAATGTAACAGCCAAAGAAAATCTACAGGAATTAATTTTATCACCCTCTCGCCTCGGACAGACTTATTTTATTGATTCAATACCGATGTAATTTTTACAATATTTTTTCTAATAAAAAGTATTTTATTTAAGTAAAAGAAGTCTGTGCAACTACTAACCTCAGTGGTCTGTTCTTGGAATGCATAGAGGATGCCGTCGATGAGCGCCTCCTCTAACTTGGAGTCGATGTCGGCGGCGCCCAGGTTGGCGAGGATCTTCTCAATGGACTCCATCACCATTTTTCTGTACTGCTCATTGTCGTCTTTCAGGTCATCCACGATCCTGTTTATGATTTCTGATGCGCCGACCTGCGTAGGAAAAGATATTATAGTCAGATTTTTGTCCCCGATTTACAAAGCAGTATGTTATATTTTAGTAAGTCTGTTTTTCGATTTGATTTAAAATTTGTTATTCTTACTGTCGACCTGTTTCAGTTTTTTTTATGAAAGAAACTATACAAAACTTTAACCGGTTCAGTCAATCGACTATATTTGTGGCTCTAGGGATTTATTTATTTATTAAAATTTACATGCGGTTTACAGATTAATGAGATCCAAATCACCTGCACTTCACCTGGGATATAATTTGAAGTTACCTTATTAGCGATTTCCACAGTAGTGTCGACGAGCTGGCGATAGTTGCGTCGGTCAAGCGCCATGCGGTGGTTCCAGAAGTGCTTGAAGAAGTGCGGCAGAATCTCGTCCATTATATACTGCGGCTCCACACCGTCCGTGCCGCAACACTGCTTCACTACCTAGGAATATGTACAAAGGTTTGATTATAATCTTGCTTACTCAAAACTGAATGTATTTGTTTTTTTGACGGACCTAATCACTATTTATACCAGAGTGGTAATATAGTGGGCGCGGACTTGCGGGGGAGCAGAAGGCTCGTACCCCTTAGGAATTTTATGACAACGTATCTGGGGGCGCCCTCAGACGGGCTCGGACCGCGGCCCAGAACGTTGCCAGGGCGAGAAGCGCGTCGGGGAACAATGACCCCTACCGGGTCTTACTGAATTAATTCTACTATTAGTTCCGCGTCCCCGCCGGCGGGGGCGGTTGCTACCTGAAGGGCATTCTGTAGTAGTGTGTGGCCTACACGCAATGGCAGCTTTAATCGCGACGAATGTATTTGTTATTTGTTTTATTTAATTGCTTCTCCAATAGATATTACTTAGATATAAAAGGCAAGAAAACTTTGCTTTACCTAGACTCGAAAATGAGCAAAAATATACTTAAAAGTAGGGGCAAAATAGAAGCTGCGAGCGAGGCGCAATTAATTTCAATTCGTGTCGATGCGATGAGAATAGTTTTCGTGTGCTCTTTTGCAAGTGTTGCACTGAGTAGCATTGGTTATTTATTAAGAACCTTGGAAATGACCACCATTCGTGATTTTATCAGAGTTTGTCATTGACTAAGCTGTAATTTTGTACTGAAGTGTCCATGGACGATGGCATGATGGTTGATAAGATCTCGCAAATTATTTTTACAAACTATACATGGCTTCTCGGAAAGTCAAAGTAGGTATAAACAGAATATTTTAAGCTGAAGCACGGAATCTAGTTTTATACAAACACGACTATGATCATCGCCAAAACGTACCTTCAAGACGATCTTCTTCATTTCCTCGTCGGGCGACTGGAACTCACGGATGAGGATCAGCATCACTTCCCTGGTGTAGTAGTTGGCGTACTCGGCGTCCATGAGCGGGATGAGGTACCCGATGGCCTTGAGGAAGGCGGCCAGCCCCTTGCCTCGGTGCGTGCGGATACCCTTCCACAGCGGCTTCAGCACCGAGTCGAACGACTCAATGCCGTACGGGGTCGCGGCCTCGGCCAAAGCGGCGCTCGCCAACGCGGTGATGGTACGCACTTTCTGCTGCTCGTCCACCAAACCTGAACAATACTAATAGTGTACAATTTCCATGTTTAAATAATCCAGTTTTAGAAGAGTGTTAAGATTTCTCATAGAGTAACGTTTTCTACAGGACATGTTGGTAGGAGGTTGATGATAATAATTGAATTTTAGCTTAAACTTCAGCACTTTAAAATAAACATAGCTCCCTAGATCGTCACAGACAGAGATACAATCGAAGACTTCTAATCGGAGTCGAAAGTTCGGGAAAGAACATTGCTAAATTACGAGAAGGGATCAAAAAGTAGTGAGAACGACATACTCCTTGGTAAGAAAAAAAAATACTGGCAGGCATAGCTCAGATACATATTTGCAATATTAATAAAGAAAAAAATCTTCGATTCTCTTTCGTTTTTTTCTGAATGTAGTCATTTGTTTGCTTCGTGTCGGAACGTGTTCTCGAAAATGGAGAAAAACGAAGTGCGAGCCGTTATTAAATACCTCTGTTTAAAAAAGTTAACGACTCAAGAGATTCAATAAAAGTTCAGGTTCAAGTTCAAGTTTTATTCAGTTTCTGTGTGTGCAATAAAGTATATTCATTCATTCATTCATTGCGATTTGGAGGCAACATTAGGAGAGTCTGCTCCGCCGTATTCTACTGTCGCAAGGTGGGCTTCTCAATTTCGAGTAGGGAGAACGAGCACGGAAGACGAACATCGTTGCGGCCGTCCATCGACGTCAGTCACCCAAGAAAATGTTACGAAAGTCGAGAAAATTGTATTGAGCGATCGAAGAGTTACCATCCGATACTTAATTCAAGAAACGGGCATTTCATATGGAAATATTCAATCCATATTTAAACAATCTTTGAATATGAGAAAAGTTTCCGCAAGATGGGTGCCGAGAATGTTAATCGACAGTCAGAAACAAAATCGACTTGACATATCGAAGATATTGTTGGACAAGTTTCAAGAAGATTCTGAGAACTTTTTGTCTCGTTTCGTAACAATGGACGAAACATGGGTCCATCATTTTGATCCTGAGACAAAACAGCAATCTTCGCAATGGAAACGGCCATCATCACCGACCCCGAAGGAGTTTCGTGCCGTAGCATCGGCTGGCAAGGTTATGGCTTCAATATTTTGGGACTCAAAAGGGATATTGTTGATTGCAGGGACCGAAAACCTTTGAAATTTGCGGTAAAGGTATGCTGTAAAGGTAGAAACTCTAGGTTACATTTAAGATAAAGGTAACCGATATTCGGGTTAGCGAAACCTACAAACGAGTTACCTCTAGCTTTGGTTACCGGTGTTAATATCGGTTACCGAAAAAGGTCCTTAGAAAGGAATTCATAATGGCAACGCTTGCGATTTTTTGCCGTGTCGTCGGCATTATGATTCAGGAAGTAATCTATCTTCATCCGCGTAATTTGAAGATTTTCTTGTTGGTTTTGCATTCAATTATTAAAATATACTCATCTGCATTAATAAAATAACTTTATATTTTAAATTAAAAAACATCCTGTCTACAGAAACTGGGTAGTGACCGTAAGTACTTTAATATATTTGGAATGACTATTAGACCTTATTTAACTGTCAAATAATGAGCTTTACAAATAAAATTGTAATACTCGGTGAGATTCTTAACCCGCCTCTTGCGAGCTTGGATTCTAGTATTTAGGTATTGTGAGCATTTTACCAGTAGTTCTATCACCGCCCCACACCAATCGACTCTTGACTTTGTCGTCTACCTGACTACCCTTGGCATACCCCCACCGTGTCCTTTAGGCGGCGCGGCGGGTCTTGCTGACTTGCATACCCCCATCGTGCCCTTTGGGTGGCGCGGCGGGCCTGCAGACCAACCCTGACTACCCTTGGCATACCCCCACCGTGTCCTTCAGGCGGCGCGGCGGGCCTGCTGACTTGCATACCCCCATCGTGCCCTCAGGGTGGCGCGGCGCGCCTGCAAAACAACCCCTGACTGTCCCTGGCATACCCCCACCGTGTCCTAAGGGAGGCGCGGCGGGCCTGTCGACCTGCACACCCCCACCGTGTCCCTAGGGTGGCGCGGCGGGCCTGCAGACCTGACCTGACCGATCAACTCCGGCATACCTACGACTCCAGTACACTTCCAGTACCCAGAACAAAACATTACACCACGCTGAAGGCTTACGCCTGCCACATCCAGAAACACTGAACGGACTACACCCTTCGGGGTTAGCCATCATCGTTTTAACGCCTACACTCACGGAAACGACCAAGTCTTCCTTTAACACTTTCAGGGCCAATCACGTGACATTTACGTGATGATAATTATTCCCTAATTCGCCGGTCACGAGTATGTCACGTTGTTTGATTTTCATACTGTTTTCTACAAAATCACGTCGACCCAGCGTGATTAGCGTTAGCTTGGTTCATTGAGAGCACACATGCAAAAAATTGTGAGTGTGGTGCGTCGGGTGTAGGCGTGAGAGCGAACACAGTGACGCGCCGCGCCAGTGCGTCGTTCCGCTGCTTACGGACTGTTATGTTAGACTTTTTTTTTTGTAACTTACTGTCCATTTATGTGATTTTTTAAAATAGACATGATAATATATTTAAATGTTTTATTTCATAAATGGAAAATATAAACAACATAAATATAGTAACAGAAAAAAGTAGGTAGTTAAATATATTAGTTATTTTTTTATGGTCGTTTAAAATAACCGAAAAACGGTCGGCGCAGGGCGGATTGCCTAGTAAAAAACACCCGGCCCTGAAAGTGATAAACCCCGTTACGTTTGTGCGGGCCCACTGTCCAGGCGGTGTTAGAACTCTCGTTGATGCTGAGATCCTGATAACCCTTACTTGTTACCATAACAGTACCCTTCCAGTAACCAGAACAAAACATTACACCACGCTGAAGGCTTACGCCTTCCACGAACAGAAACACTGAACGGACTACACCCTCAGGGGTTAGCCATCATCGTTTTAACGCCTAACACCTACGGGAACGACCTCGGTCTTCCTTTACACCCCGTTACGTTTGTGCAGGCCCACTCTACATGCACGAGGATAGGGGTGTGCTCCGGTATAGCGAGACGGCCACGTTCAAGGACCCGTCTGTTCTTCCCCTAAGTGTGATTAGAGTGATCCCTCACTGTCCCACGGGATACGTGCGTTATCAACGTTGGTATAAAGTGAGTGTAACGTATAGTAGATTTTATCCGTAAGTACCATTAAATAATTTTACCGTTTATTCCTGTGTGTTTAATTGAGACTGTGAGTTGGAGACCCTGAGTAATCTCACTACCCCTTTCGATAGGGGTTAATGTCGATGGCAAGCTCTACCACTGGGCAACCCCGTCACAAGTGTTGTTGCGATAGCAATAGTCTATCGATGTATTTTCGATACTATCGATAACGATCAAAGTGTGAATTTATTAATCTATTTAGCAAGCAATTTATTTTAAAATTCATCTAATATTACGCATTGGTGAAGCTAATCCGAGATGGTGGCCAACTTTTTTGTTTATGGGCTGATTTCGATAAAACTCACTTTGATACTCTATTTTGAAAAGAAAATAGCAACTGAATTATAAAATAACAAATATCCATGATAATTAATTTGACATGAGATTAACGGCGGTATGGTATAAATGTCAAAATACCAAGATGGCGACCAACTTTTATGTTTATGGACTGGTTTTGTTGTAACTTTGGTATATAACAAAATTTTGACATGAAATGAAAATCAATTTGTCAAATAAAATGCCATACAGACAGACATTAGAAGAAAACAATAATATTCAAATATCTCGAAAACTATGCGTCGTAGCGAAAAAATAACGAAAATTTCAATACAAGATGGCAAATAATTTTTATGTTTATGGACTGGTTTTGTTGAAACCTGGTTTAGAATAATATTTTAACATGAAATGAACATCCATTTGTCAAATAAGATGCCACACAGATGGACATTAGAAAAATCAATAATATTCAAATATCTCGAAAACTATGCGTCGTAGCGAAAAAATAACGAAAATTTGTGCCCCCTTTATAAACCCTAACACAGCCATGGCCATGCTATACACGGTGTTACAAAAAGACGAGTAAATTTTGTATGGAGACCATCTACATTTTGTATGGGAATGCGATTTTTTTAAATCGTTTTTCGACCTATGTTCTATGGGGAGAGTTGTTCAGTTTTACGAGCAGATTCACACCCTTTCGGCTTTATTTGTAGTTTTGTAACACCTGGTATAATGACCTGACATGACCTTGAAACTCACTTTTTTTAACTTTGTGAAAAATATATCTTAATGGGCCAGTAAACATTAATTGATTGATTGAGAATGGTAAGATAGTTCCAATTATTAACGAAGCAATAATGTTAAAAATGACAAAAATCCAACATGTCGGCCTATATTTCGTTCGTGGACCGATTTTGTTAAAACTTGGCTTGGGATCATTATTTTGACATGAGATTAACAACGGTATGATATAAATGTCAAAAATCCAAGATGGCAACCAATTTTCATGTATATGGACTGGTTTTGTTGTAACTTGGTTAAGAACAATATTTTGACATGAAATGAAAATCAATTTGTCAAATAAGATGCCACACAGACAGACATTAGAAAAAAACGATAATATTCAAATATCTCGAAAACTATGCGTCGTAGCGAAAAAATAACGAAAATTTGTGCCCCCCGTATTTACGAAACGGATTTCATTGCATGTCAAAATATTATTCCAACCAAGTTTCAACAAAATCGGTCCATAAACATATGGTCGCTATTTTGAATTTCATAAGTTTACGTTCTCTTTTTTTTAAATAGCATATTAATCTCAGTATATATAATATGTATAAAAATATTTATTATCATAACAAATATCAATTATAAAAGTATAACGAAATGCGTTGTTTTTTTCATACGTATGCGTCTTATCACACTTTAATAAGATATATAATAAAATATTACAAATGTGAAAGTATGTCTGGATGTTTATATTTGTATTGATTTTGCGCCTCAACTATTAGATGGATTTAGATGAAATTTGAAATAAAGATTTTTTTGTACCCTAGATTAACACATAGGATACTTTTTGCAGGAAAAGGTCAAATTTTTACGGGGAAAATCTTACATTTAACTACAATTTGCGATGTCACATTTTGAGGTATTCGTTTCCTTAGTGTATATTATTTTTATTTTAAAGTAAACGTAGTCCGTCTTATGACTAATTAATATTTCTAGTAGAACTATGACACTCGGGCAGACCAAACTATCAAAAATTCGCTATGAAACTGGAAAAAGAAAGATACGCTAACCGCGATCGGGTGACCTCCTCACTTACTAACAAATAAGACATGAGCCGGTCGCTCTTTGAATATACCAACCGACGACCGAGACGAAACGACGCGACGGGTGCGAGTGAGATAGACAGCGCGTCATAGCGCGTGCCGAGGTGTCGCGAGATCTCACGAAATAAAGGCAATTTTATTTCGGTTACCGGTATTACGCAACGGTGGTTAATACGCCAAAAGCGTGGAACCACTATTACAGGCCAATATTATCTATTTATTTTTTGTATTTATCTATTTATGTATTGTATATCAGCTGTCTGATACCCATAGCACAAGCTCTGCTTAGTTTGGGATCAGATGGCCGTGTGTGAAGATGTCCCCACATATATATGCATTTTTAATTCCCAAGTTGAGGAATGCCATCAAAGAGAAAAGGAGAGGGAAACTTTGAAGGGGCGTGCTGTTTCATCACGACAACGCACCTGCGCACAGGTCGGCAGTTGCGATGGCTGCCATTCAGCAAGCTGGCTTCGAATTGGTTGACCACCCCCCTTATTCACCAGATCTGGCGCCTAGCCTTTTTTTTCTGTTATTTATCTGTTCCCCAAATTGAAAGAATACTTAAGGGGAAACAGGTACGAACACGATAACGAGGTGATGGATGCAGGGGCGTGCGCTTCATAGAGGCAGAAAAGCACTGCCTACCCTGTCATTTTCAGATAAATACCTTCTCAATAATGTACATTAATTAACTACACTATCATACTAACTACCATAACACCCATATTAATTTTACACATCCTCATCCTTAACAAATTCCACTCGTCTTTTGTTTACGTTCGCCAAAAGCACTGCCTATTCCAACTGACGTTTACTTACATGTAGTGAGAGAAAATATATGACTGTGTGCTATAAAGACCCTATGTGCGAACACAAAACTTGTCAATGCGTTAGTGTGCGTGATTTCGCTCCATACAAATCCGAAAAGCCCAGCTTTTCTGTCCCGACCAACGACCAATCACAACGCACCAGTCGTATGAAAAAGCGCGTATTGGGTAAAACCAAACAAAAGGAAGGGCGCATTCCGAATCAGACCTTCAGCGCTGTCAGCAGCGATCAGAAAAGCAAAAAATGTATGGCTGACAGTGATCCGGAACGCGATTACGAGTACTTTAATCGATTTCAGCGCGTCTCGGAACGCAAGGTTGGAAACGTCAAACGTCACTCATTATTCGCCATATTGTTTACTTTTGTTGTTCGCAGTGATTTTTGAAGTTTTTGATAGTTTTTTTGAGCAATTAGTGCTTTTTGTGTTAGTAAATTACATTAATAACAATGAGTAATAGCTGTGAACTTTGTGCCGACGGGCCGTGTTTGTCTAAATTGCAATTTCTTTGAGTTAATTGCATTGCAACTCTTTGCAACGCAAGTCATTTTCAAATAAAATCTTGTGAGACTTTCAACTGGTTAACGTTGTGTATGTACACACCAATAGTGTTTTGTTTTCCGTGTATTATATTCTGCACTTCTTTGAACGTTTGGAACGACGCCGGCTATGTCAATTTTTAAAGGCCATTTCGATTATCTCTAGTGTGACTTGTTCCAAATATTCAATCACCTGGTTAGATACTTGAGGTGGCCAAACTTACATTACATCACTCATTGCATGGAAACACCACCGGTCAACACAATACAGTAACCTAATTCATGAATTTTTTTGGTAAGTGCTTTTTTATCCTTTTTATACCTGCCTGCCTACCCTAGCCCTAAACCCTGTGCACGCCCCTGGATGGATGCCGTGGAGAGCTTTTTGCAGGACCAAGACAAAACTTTTTTTTTAAAGGGATTGAAGCCTTGGAAAAGCGCTGGACTCGGTGTGTAGAGAGACTCGGAGACTATGTAGAAAAATAAATTATTAAGTTATCAATAGTCATCATATTCTATTTCATTCTCACTACTTTTTGATCCCTCCTCGTATTATAGCTGTATGTGCTGGCTTTAGGATGTATTTCGAGCGCATCTGTTTGACCAGTATCAAGCGGTAATAACTCACCGTGCTCGATGATCTCGACGAGCGACTTGAGATGCGGCAAGATGGCGCAGCCCATGAGGATGGCGATCTGCTGCACGATCTTGATGCCGGTGTGGCGCGCCTGCCACGACTTCTTCGACCGACACACGGCCTTCAAGAACGGCAGCAGTGAAGGGATGCCTGCAAGTACCAATTATTTGTTAGGTAATGTCAAAAATGGGATAACATGTTTCTTGTGTTACCTTTACATTCTTGAATTATTTTCTTGGGCCAACTACATCAACCTGATATCCTAAATACTATGCGTTTTCGGGAAGCTGCTTTTATTAAAACTGTGCATTTATTAGGTACATTACATATTTATTGAAATGTTTTGTCATATGGGTCGTATTACTAGCCTCCTGATTTCAAGCTGTCACCCACCCAGGAGAGACGACGAAGCACGCAAGTAAGTCTAAATAATTAACAGAATAACACACATTTTGATGTAGTTTTTTGTATCAGCTCGCGTTTGTCCACCCTATGTATTTTATTTAAAAATTAAATTATTATAATTTTTTTTTTAATGTGTAATTTTTATAAACATGTTTTTTATTTGTTAACTACACTCTGTTTTTGTATTGTATAATAATCATTGCGACGTCCTATACTCGGGTTATTGTACATAACTGCAATTATACCCATAAGCTGTACAATGTGCAATTAATAAATTCTATTCTATTAAAAAAAAAAAAAAAAATCGGACTAATTTGCCTTGAAAACACCAATCAAGACTACGATTCCGGGAACACTAATGCAGGTTCCTCTCCCTGGCGGTGCTTATCAAGAACTATATCCCAAACAGATTTAGCGACAGCGTTATGACTGCCGCTAAGTGTCGGTCGATATGCGTGGTTTGAGCGGTGTTAGCGCCGGCAGCGTAGCGAATAGAATAGAAGAATCTTTCTATCTCGAAACCTCGAAGGTAGAGGGTAGGGAAATAATAGTCGTGGCTTGATTCAAGGGTCGAGATCGAGAGAATGTCTGGTACGAGCCCTCCATAAATTTTGGGATGAGAGAGTGAGACAACAATATTTTGAGAAAAAATTATTACCAGCTCTGGCTATTACAGTTACTAAAACAAAATCAATGCAAGCTTACCCAAAGCCGAAGCGACGACAGCGAAGGCCCTGGCGGTGGTGTTGCGCACGTATTCGTCGATGTTGTCGATGTCGGGCCGCATGGTGGAGATCATGGTGGCGAGCCCGGCCGCCTTCGCCAGGTTGGAGATGATCTCGCGACCCTCCACGCGCGCGTAGTAGTCCTCGTCGATCAGCAGCGGCTCGATCACCACTAGGATCTGTTGGGAATATGTTCAGTTGATTCATTTTTATAATAAATATGAACTGTAAAAAGAAATCAAAGATCTTTCTCATCATTGTGTGAGTTGTAAAGTCCTCGCCAATTATTTGTATCTCTTGGTCAAAAGTTATCAACAGGACTTTTTTACAGTATGACAAAAGAAAGTAAAAAAATATGGGCTCTGTACAGTGTTAATTAGCAACATTGTTGATTTTTCATCATTTTGTTGCTTACCATTCACTACCAGTTTATCTGGTGTTGCCATTCAAATTCTTCTTATCGATGACTGAATTGTACAGCTGCTGGGGCATGTTGTCATTGATAAAGAATTTGGTTCCATCATTATTTATTTATTTCTGCGTGATCTATAAGTATTATTTAATTTCTACTCTTTTATGTAAGTTCTTCATTTACCGAATTATGTAATTAGAAGAGACACATACCTTGTGCACATAGGGGCGCACCAAATCGTCAAGCTTGTACAGGATTCGGTCGATGACCTTGACGAGTAGATGCCGTTCCTGGTCCTCGAGCGTGGGGCTCATGAGCAGCGGCAGGATCTGGTTGAAGAGCGGGCCCGCGCCGAACTCGCGCGCCTTGTCGGTGATCTGACGCAGCGCCGCCTTGCACATCGGCGGAGTGCCGTTCTATAACAAACGGTACAGTTACAATGTGTATCGTGGAGGCATTGTGAGGCTAACTGGCTCTGGCTAGGTAGCTAGGATTTGTCCGAGGAACATTTGACGCAGAAACGAAAAGAGAAAAAGATAGAATTAGCATGCTCTTTCGTTTTGGAAAGGCTCATCCTGTTCCAAATGAAGTAAATTAAATCTACTAGAAACCTGCGTATATAATTGACAACATTTCACATAAATAAAGGTACACAAATTAAAAACCATTTGGAGATATGGTCTTCCTAAGCACCGTATATTTTTTTCAGAATTTATTATTCACTATATTACGAGATATTCGCAAATAACCTAAAAGTAAGTAAAAAGTTGGCGTTGTAGGAATTTTAGTACTGAATGTCTTTGCCGTAATGTACTTTTTTAAATTTTATTTCTGAACGCAACTTTGTCTTTGTTCTGACAGAAAAGTGACAGCAAATTTGATTGACAGTCATTTCAGTAGTCTAGGGCGTATTCCGATTTAGACTTTCAGCGCTCACAAAAGCAAAAAAATGTATGGCTGACAGTGATTCGGAACACGATTACGGGTAATGTAATCGACTTCAGCGCGTCTCGGAACGCAGGGTAGTCAGTACTTTTTTTTTCTCAGTATTGAGTGTCAAAGAGCATAACGTTATAAATCCTATCGCTGTACTTAAGTTCTTTTAGAATAAACATCCTTTTAAAATTAAAATTTATGTACTTAGACTTGAAATTATTGAAAATAAAAAAACACGTATGTAATGTTTTCATGTCTATTTTACATAAAAATTATAAAAACGAATTGTTCATAAAAAGAAATTTTGTCAATTCTTCCTCTCGTATGGGTTGATAGATTGTCGATGGATCTCGCAGACCCTGGTGTCATAGCCATGGAACCGCTAATGGCCTCTGACATGGCTTATTTATTGATTCCATTGACAATAGCCAGAACCAACGGCTCAACATGCCTAGCATATTAGCCTACATATTTACTAGATTTTAACGATACAACTTTGATTCTAATAACCACTTAAGATTGGTTTGTCTGTAAATGACGTGCCAGCATAAACAGCTGTTTCTGTTGAGTGTTACAATAAACTTCCAATCTACCTTAATCTTAAGCAGCAGCTTCATGATCTTCCTCTCCTTGAGTTCTTCGGGCGACAGCGTTTCCTCGTCGACGTCGATGAGCAGTTTATCAAAGTACTGCGCGTCCTCGGGCTTCATGAAGGGCAGCTGCTGGCTCCCCTTGGGCTGCGGGTCGAGCAGGCGCGCGGCGGCGGCGCCCGACCCGCCCGGCTCCTCCGTCTGCATGAAAAAGCCGATTGGGGTACCCGCCAGAGGAGTGGGCGTCGCCGTCAGCTTACGAGCCGGCGTCCGAATCGGAACGTAACCTGAACAAAACACACACCGTCACAATCACATCGCCGCACGGAGCCGGAACGAAGCCGAAAACGTGAATATGCTCGTAAGGTAAACCGTTGTAAGAATCATTTCTCTTTTTTGATATATTGCCACCTAGGATTTATCTATGAGAATGCTAAGGCCGAGGCTCGAACCTTGGCTCGTGGCGTCGTCGTCGTCGTTATGACAGGCGACATATTATTATAAAGAAATTACATGTTAGATGAAAATGCTAACATTAAATGAAATATAAATTGATATCGAATTAATCATTGATGCTAATTATTTCAAACAAATATGGTGAATTGAAAAGTATGTTTACCTATCGAGTAGATTCAGGTTAAATGGCGTAGAAAATGTGAAACTGACTGACTGTCATTTCATTCAAACTGCTGTGTTTAGAAACGTGAAATTTTGCTTCCGTTACGTTGTAGACGTCTTTTGGAAAAGACGGTTTTAAAAAAGTTATCTACGAAATCTAAACGGTAACACCGCAATTAAATACACGACACAGCAACTGAGGAACTAAAGCATATCAGCATCTATCCGACGGCATACGACTGTTTAAGCCTGTCATCATTCATCTGAAAGAAAAATTGAGTATTAAAATGGGTATTCTTTGAATTCAACAACACATGTATGTCATGTAATGCTTAACATCATTACGAGATGGTACTTTCCCACTTGGTGTTGACATTGTTTAATACATGTGTCCTGAAACTAAAGTTTGGATTAATAACTATGGTGTTTTCCTGAGTCGTTTAAATATTTAGGTAGTCAAATAATAAATAAAGGAAGGGATGCGAGGTGGTTGGGATGCTTACCGGCCGGTGGGGGCAAAACCTTGTACCCAGCTGGGAACATGGCGTCGAGTTCTTCGTCGGTGAAGGGGCGGTTGCGTTCGTCGATCTCCTTCTCCCAGCGGTAGGCCTGCAGCTGCTCGGGCGTCATGGCCGCGATGTGCCCCGGCGTCGGCGTCGCCATAGCCATGGCCTTCACTCCCACCGGGGTGGACTGCAAACAATTTTAATTCCATTAGATCACCATAGAAATAAATACAAGAGCTCAGAACTTGCTTTTTAGATCAGAGTAAAAAGATTGTTTGTTTATTTTTGTACTTGCTTCATGTCTTTTTAAATGAAAAAGTAGAAAAAAATTACTTAGACCTCGGTAGGGAAGTGGAAGAAGGACATGCCTTCTCAAAAATGTTTGAGGTCATTGACTAACCAATCAATCAGTCAAGCGATCAATTCACCCACCTTATCTACTTACTTAGTCCAACTTTTATAAGAAAATCCAAACAAAAGCTAAAAACAAACTATACTTATAAACACTTTTAGGTTTTCACTGTTGTTGAGCTTATTTTAAATCAAAATCGTGGTAATAACCCGGTAGATATGTGTGTTATTAAGCTATACTTACTCCACCAGGAGTAAACACAGGCGTGTGTGGGGTGCTGGGCGTGGCATGCGAGGGCGTGGCATGTGACGGCGTGGCGTGTGAGGGCGTGGCGTGCGACGGCGTGGGCGTGGCGGCGGCGGGCGTGGCGCCGGGCGTCTCGTCCCAGCGCGAGCGGCGCTTGGTGCCCGGCGTGGGCGTCTCCTGTATGGTGTCCACGCCGGCGCCGCGGTCTGTGCGAGGCGTCTCGGCCCACCCGCTGTTGTGACCAGGGGTTTCTGCGAAGATGATTAATGTTAATAAAAGTGCAACGCGGCGTTATGGCTTCGTAGCGATCACTTCGAACTGCAATTAAGTTTGCAAGCAAGGAACTTGTCATTCAAGAAAATATTGAGATATTATAGAGCAACAGGCAGATTTCAGGGGGCTACTATGCAGGAGTTGCAGTAAAACCAGTACTCCTCCGATGGGAGCTCCAAGGGTGGGCGACGACAGGCCCAGCCGACTGCGATCTCACTGGGGGAGAATACCGTGTGATGGAAACCTGGATATTTTCGAAGCATAAGGCTTGGGGAGGCACTGGGTGCTTGCGCAGCACTCGGGTGGGCTGACTGGTGATGGCAATAGCCGTCGCTAAGCTGGTTCTCCCCGGGGAGTCACGGGGGCCCTGGGGCCCAGAAGTGGAAAGAACATGGGATAGACCTCACACAACTCACCTACAGAGGGAAGCACGCGGAACGGCTGGGCTGTTCGACGCTATCATAAAAGGGGTAACCATCACGACTGGGATTAAGGGTGAAATAGTTCTCAATTATAGAGCAGATCACCCATCTGCGCTCCTCGCAGACGTCCCCTATCATACATACATACTAGTATAAATAATATGGGGACTTCTCACACTGAACCCAAACTATACAGAGCCTCTACCTATGGGTATCAAACAACTGACCACACAATTTTTTGGATGGCATTCGAGCCCGCGACCTCGTGCTTCGTAGGCAGACTCATTACCAACTAGGCTACGGGATTGACAAGAGTCTGAGACGTTTGGTAGCTCAATAAAGCCCGTCACAGACGGAGCTATAATATATATTATAGCACGACGCAGCCAGCTCTCTCATCACCATTCACTTTGTGTGCATAGCGGGGGTCAAGCAGAATGGCCGGTCACTGATTGATTCGCCATTTTGTTTGACCCCCTCTTTGTGTGAAAATGAATGGCGACGAGAGAGCTGGCTGCCTCGTGCTAAAATATATATTATATCTGCCGTGTGTGATGCCCTTAACTCTGATATCAGGATCCTAATTCTGTCGTCGACTTAGCAGCCCACATGACAAGAAGATGTGCTATACAATACTCATACTAACCTCTGTCTGTCTTAGGTGTTTCGTCCCAGCGGTTGCGGCGGGAGGTGTGTTGCGCAGGCGTGTCGCGGCCGGGCGTGGCGTGTCCGGGAGTGATGTGCCCCGGCGTGGCGTCCCACACGCGGGCGGAGGGCGTGGCGCCCGGCGTCTCGCCGCCACGCGTGGCTCCAGGCGTCTCTTCCCATGCACCTCTCTGCAATTCAACAATTAATGAATTGATTCTTCTTCTTCTTCGTCCTAGCGTTTTCCCGACCTAGTGCTGGGGTCCGCTTTCCTACTCAATCTTCTCCACTTTCAGAATTGTTTCAATAAAAAAAAACTATTGTGAAGTAAACTTTAGTGTAAATTAAGTAGTTAAGAAAAAATTAATCATAGAATACTGGGTAAAGTACCTCTTGGTCCCAAGAGGGAGTAGCTTGTTGACTTGGTGTCGCTGAAATTACTTTCTTCACAACTGGAGTGTCTTCAGAGCTCATATCCCAGCGTCCCTTCCGTTTTTGAGGTGCTTTTTGTGACTCTCCATTAGATTGTGCAACTGGTTTCAGGGTGCCTTCTCTTGCTTTTTCTAACAGTTTTTTTCTTAGCTTAAAAAAATAAATGATAGTATCAGTAAACATGGAAATAACATGATAAATAAACCAAACAAATACTTAAAATTTTAAATTTTAAAAATGCAGTAGGTACTCACTTCAGTCTCTTCAGCTCTAAGATACTGTTCTTTCATAATCTCTGTGTAAGTTCTAGATCCAACATCAGGCGTCTTTCCTCCTGGAAATCAACACAATTCAGTATTTAGAAAAGAAAGTAAAACTGACTTTATGACTGTGGTGATTTAATTAAAATTAATTGAAAAACTAAACAAAACATTTAATAAGTTATGCTGTTATTGGTTACAGGCTTCTGGGACTAGGTTGATCAAATTTCAATAATATCTCTCGTTGATTATTATTTTTATAATATCATGGCTGAGACAGTAACTTATTTTTGAATTTTACTTATTGTAAAGATATTTATTAAAAAAAATGAGTCGAATTATTAATTAAATAATTTTACCTTCAGCAAAAGGATCCATACGAGGTGGTGAAATGATCAACCTGCGTCTCTGTTGACGGTAATCATCTTCTCTGTCAGCAACAGTTGGCCTCCTTTTATTTGCAAATGGATCATAGTCTTTGTCACTCTAAAAATAAGGAACAAATTAGAAGATATTCAAGATAATTGTATTGCATAGTAATATTTTGAACTATTTAGATTGCAACATACCTGTGCAATATCATTTAACAGTGAAGCAGGTGCAGTATAACCAGCCCTTTTCTGAGAAGAAATAGGTACGTTCTCAACATCTTCATCTTCAACCTCATCGTTGGCAGCAATGGATGTGACATACCCGTCATAACGCGACTTCCCACCCTGGCCCGCGTTGTCGTAAATATCACTGTCGTAGTAAGTCTCAAGGGAAGTTGCCTTGCCAGATCCGTTTTCTGGCAATTCATTCTTCTTCGCTTGAATTTCCCGTATTTGGGACTCTATAGCTAAAATCAAAACTCTTTAGATTAGTAGTTGTGTGTGATAAAGATATAACCAAACATTTGGTTTCGAACTAGGGGGTGGTACAAACTACACCTTGTAACGTATATATCATAGCTTGTAGGATGTTTTAAAGCACAAAAAACAATTTAAAGCATAGGAAATCATTAAGTAGTACGTACACTTACAAAATCATGCAAAATATTATGATGACCAATAAGTTCATAAAATGGCTGGCATATTTATTGAAGTAAAATGTCCTTACCTTCATGAGTCCTAGGTATTTTTTCCATCTTTATAGTGTCATGTGCGCTAAACTATCATTGAGTAAATCCCAAATGTCCCTAATTTATTAGTATTTAGTGAAATATCCGTACAACTCGATTATCAGATCACAAAATTCAACACCATTTTCGAATCACTACTATTTTTTTAGAGATAGATAACTCGAGCGGTTCTCACGTTCAAAATGCATTTTCCATCTGCAGCACTATACAAAAATCAGTTCGAGTGAGATCCTTTGGTGAGATCAGGGAGAAATCAGGATCCATCGTACCGCTTTAATAAAGCATAGACAAAAAACTTTCTTTCTCTTTTCATCATAGACAACATTTTACTTTTCTTTTTGTTAGGTACTGAGGGCGCATTCCGAATCAGACTTTCAGCGCTGTCAGCGATCAGAAAAGCAAAAAAATGTATGGCTGACAGTGATTCGGAACGCGATTACGGGTACTTTAATCGATTTCAGCGCGTTTCGGAACGCAGGGTGAGTCGTCTTGCCCTGCGTTCCGAGATGCGCTGAAATCGATTAAAGCACCCGTAATCACGTTCCGAATTACTGTCAGCTGTCAAAACTCATACGTTTTTTTGCTTTTCTGATCGCTAACAGCGCTGAAAGTCTGATTCGGAATGCGCCCTTGCAAAGATAACAACCGTACCAACCACTGCATTTTTTGTATTCTTCTCTCATTCTGTTGTTACGTTTAAGCTAGTTTTAGCTCTTTCTGGCACAATCCAAAGACAACGTAATTTTTTTTTGTCTGTGACAGACATCTTTCTCCTCGCGGCTGCATTGGGTACGTGTGTACTGTAAATTTAAATTGGATTTATTGTTTTTTCGTATTATTTAGCAGTAATAAACTAATTATTTCCATTCAGGAGAAGGACTAAGCGATCCTGGCTTCAAAGGGGTAGACTTTCAGGTTGATTGGCTACAGTACATACGGTGAGTGCGCTCATATTTTGTAGAGGCAAGTTCCACGTCAAATGTGTTGGTAGAGAAGGTGACACGTATTATCAAAATTTGGGATGCCGATGCGCTGAAACAAAATTATTGTAAATCATTAAACTGCTATCGTTGTGGCTAATAACTCCCTTGTTTGATTTTCAATAGAAAAGTCAAATAATTGAGAATAAGGGCACAAATGTCAGTCACCCCTATTTTCACATGTATGTAGCAGGCATATTATCATGAATGGTAATATAATGGTTAGTGCGCTATTTCTAGCACCTACGCCTAAAACTAAATATATGCATCAATGTTTTCAATTATGTGCTTATGTGTAATTTTAAACAAATGTAAGAAAAGTTCTAGGCTTCATCAATTTCAGCCCTTTTATCTCATTATAAAAATAAAGAAAGAATATTACCACATATTTTATAAATTTTATTTCAAAAGTACAAATTATTATGTATTAGATATGAGATGTTATGTTACTTACACATTTTTTATTTATTAGTTCCAATATATTCAAAATTAATCAACACTTATTATAGGTCAATAGCAGTTCAGCATATCAGGCATAAAGTTATGTTTTGTTAGCTATTTTCCATAATATCACTTGGCTTGATTAAGAACCAAACAATGATACTACTAATGAATTCCATTACACTAATTTATAATTCAAATAATAGTTCTTTTTCCTTTGGAATTTTTCAAGTAAATAATTTGTATGTTAATAGTAGGTACCTACATTACCTAATTAATTACCAACAAACCTAACTGCCTTAGGTACTTAATTTTCTTTGGAAGTCTTCTGATTATAAAAGAAACAATATTTAAGATTACTTATTGATTACAAATAAAAAGAAAATTTTTAATTTTTTTACTTTTTATTTCAAATTTTCTAAGAATCACAATGATGCAAATTTAATTTTAGTTCAAATCAGTTTAGGTACCTACCTATCTGTGTTGTAAAAATAACAAGGGTACATTTTACAGTAGTCTGTACATGCAGGTTCAAAATGTCCTGTCAAGGTCAAAGTGTCCAGTTGCATGTGCTGCCTACTGTGCAGTGAATTGATTATACATTTGAAACATGTTTAAATTTAAGCAATATTAACCTTCACAATATACTATAATAATTCATCTTTCATGACAAATGTTTTATGGAACAAAACAGAGCAAATAACAGACTGAACCATTTGTTCAAACATATGATGCAATTGCTCATTTACTTAATTGTTAAGAAATAATTGAGGAATAAATTATTTTGTTCTCATTAGTACTGTAACGACTTGGCGCGAACAAGGACTGCTGGAGGGGTAGAAAATGATGCATCAGCAATCCATGATGGTCGGAGATATGTTGCCGGTTCACCCAGAAATGGGTGTACACGGGGAAGAGATGAACAACATGGGCGCAATGAACAATGTGAACAGCATGAACAATGTGGGGTACGAGAACAGCGCGGCGTCGGGGTACGCGTACGATGACCTGTTCCCCGCGCTGCCGCACTCGCAGCCGCCCGTGCAGCGCAGCATCACGCAAGTCAGCAACAAGCTGCGCGTCGGATCCTCGCTGCATACCCAGGTAATATATAAAAAAAAAACATTTACTCGTGACAGCTCATATAATGTCCTGAATTAGGTTTATAAACAGATCTGTGAGAACTAACTACTATGCTGACCAAGTGCAGGTTTATCAACTTCACTGACCACTATCACGACAATTCGGATGTGTGAGGAAACCTCACCATGTTTTTCTGCTCCCTAAAAGCGTCAAATAAATTTATTATTCTAAATGACATTGGTAAGTGGTTTGGTGTGAACTGCCAATTCATGAGTCAAAGGCATCAGCCCAAGCCGCTACATCACCAACACCAATTTTACAATAATATCATCAACAAATTATTATATGCTGGATATACACTTAATAAATCACCAGAAACAAAACAAGTCAACATTGATGGCTTGTAGAAAGTAGACATTCACAAATTTTACATAACTGTCTTTTTCTCAAAGTTTATTTGATTCTATTGATAGTAGATAGAAATATTTTGCTCGTGTCATATACAAGCCTTCTAACTGTTTAAGAGGCAAAATAAATTTTCTGTAATTTAGTTGGACGTCCTATTATTATCATATTATATCAACCTATTATTATCATATTATATCAATGCTAATCAAAGTTAATAACTAACAATATCTATGACATTATAGCACTAGATTAAAGACTGCCACTCCATATGTTCAAATTACAATTAGGTCAATTCGCTCAGTTTTCATAATGAATGACTTTTTTTGCATATTTGCTATTATTCTAGAATAAACGTAGCTTTGGTTCTATGAATTTATATCCATTTTTATTGCTCTTGATATCCATTTTTTTTTAAATCAGTTGATAAAAGTGAAATTTCAAAATTGATTTGTAAAGAACAATGTACCTACTGGGCCGAAAGATTGTAACATTGTCAATTGCTTCAATTGCTTAATAATGACCAACTTGTGAGATATAGCTTGGTTGCTTCACAGTAGTATAAAAACTAGGTGGACGTTATGACGCAGCAATCTGTGGGCGCAGCGCATTTCGCGTGCTTTCTTACCGGGCGCAGAACACGTGGTAACCCACGTCATTATATAATCGCATTGATAATGAATTTTGCGCTACATTCCAATATGTAATAACTTGTTACCAACTTGTACTTTTATACATAGTAGTTAACATTCTTATCAACTTTATAGCACTCTAAAATTTATACTGAAAACTAATTAGAATATCATATAAGTAAGATAAGAAAATTAGCTTAATTTCAAATATTATCGAATGATTATCGTATGTGATTGTTTTGCAAATATGTTTTTTTTTCACAGTTACATACATTGATATACCGATACATTGTAACATTTTATGTTTGTAATACATAGGTATTAGCCAATAAAGTTAAAGCATGTCCTTGGTTCTCCTACCTATAATTATATTTATTAATAAATACCATTCTTTCACTCATTCATTACTATCAATGCTATGTGCATATTTTTATCAGTAAACTTACTTTGTAACTATATTCCGAATCCATATTTCATTATTCGCTTTATTCTCAATGATAACGTTTCATTAAAATTTACGTAACCATCAATAAAAAAGTATGTAGCACATTCTTGTTGTCAGAAAATTGAATAAAAACTATTACATTTGAACTTGTATTTATAAATTATTTAGAAGCTGCTCATGTAAGATTAAAAAATAAAACAGTTTGCAGTTCACCTAATTTTGTTGGAGAATCGTAGGAATGCGAAACTGCACAGCATGAATAACAGTACAAAGATAATTTTTATCGGTCATCAATAAATTAACCTCTGATCACTCTGGTCAGATAGGTATATTCAATATTAAAATAAAAATGGACCAAAAAGAGGATATTACATGTGTCCCCATTAGTGACACTCGGCTAGAACACTATTGGAATAATATTTTAGATAAATTATCGGAAATACCATACAGTGATGATCCAAATTTATTGTATAACTCAGTATTTTACTTTGTCAAAAATGAATATGATACGGTATTTAAATCAAAAACTATAAAAGTTAATAACAAAGCTTTGTTTAGTGATTGGGCGACAGCGGGAATTCATAGAAGCAGACGAAAATTATATGAACTCTATGAAGAGAAATCATATAACAAAAGTACGGCCTTTCTAGATTATGTTCGTAGTTATTCAAAAATTTTTAAACGCGTTTGTGCCGTAGTTAAATCCAATTTCATTAAAAACAAAATTGAATCTAGTAGCAATGTAATGAAAACGACATGGAAAATTATAAATAGCGAGACTGGAAAGGCCAAAGCTACACATAATAACTTCAAGCTTAAAATAGATAATCAATTGTTAAGTACAGACCTAGAAGTAGCAAAAGCTTTTGAAAATTTCTTTACGGACATTCCAGTTTCAACAACCAAGTCTTTAAATTCATCTCCCGCTGCTGCTGAATCTATACTTAAGCAGAACTTTGTGGAATGTAAAACAGATTTTAAATTTAGGCACGTAAATAATGAGGACATTGTAAAAGCGTTTAAATCCCTGGAAATGAAAAAGACGGCTGACGTCCATGGTCTATCTGTAAAAATTATAAGTTCCATTATAGATCGCACCTCACCTTTGTTGCATATTTAATCAATGTATAGATAATGGTGTGTTTCCTGACTTGATGAAACTAAGTAAAGTGATACCTTTATTCAAAGCCGGTAGGTAGTACATCAGACCCCACAAATTTTAGACCTATATCGATACTACCAACTCTTAGCAAAATATTTGAAAAACTCATACTTAATCAATTGCAGAGTCATTTTTATGTCAATAATTTAATTCATGTTGCTCAGTTTGGTTTCACAAGGGGTCGTTCAACAGCCGACGCTGGTGTTGAGCTAATTGACAATGTTTTTGGTGCCTGGGAAGACGCAATGGATGCAATAGGTGTATTCTGCGATCTATCCAAGGCTTTTGATTGCGTCCATCATGACATTCTTGTCAGGAAGCTACGCCATTATGGTGTAAATGATCAGGCTCTTGGCCTTCTGGAGTCATATCTAACAGATAGGGTTCAGATGGTCGATGTGAATGGGAAAAGATCACCCGGATCTTCAATAAGTATGGGCGTCCCGCAGGGTTCAATTCTTGGACCTTTCTTGTTTTTAGTATATATTAATGATTTACCTTATCTTGTTAAAGCAAAACATGGGTTAGTATTGTTTGCCGATGATACTTCTTTGATATTTAAAGTTAAAAGACAACAATCAAACTATGACGACGTAAACAATGCTATCTCTAGTATAGTGAATTGGTTTACTGTTAATAATCTATTACTTAATGAAAAGAAAACTAAATGTATAAAAAAATAAATGTATACTAAATTCGTATTACCCAATGTGAAACCGGTAACTACAGATATATTTATAAAAGGACAGAAATTGGATCTTGTAGATTCGACTGTCTTTTTGGGCATTACTTTAGATGCCAAACTACAATGGGATTCTCATATAAATAAATTGTCGAACCGACTGAGTTCAGCAGCGTTCGCAGTTAAAAAAATTAGAGCCCTTACCGACGTAGACACTGCTAGACTAGTCTACTTCAGTTACTTTCATAGTCTAATGACCTATGGTATTTTATTGTGGGGTCACGCTGCGAATGCTAATAGTATATTTATTTTGCAGAAACGGGCTGTTCGTGCAATTTATAGATTAGGGCCTAGAGTGTCACTGAGGGAAAAATTTAAAGAAATCAATATTCTGACATTTGTGTCTCAATATATCTATGACAATCTTGTGTATATAAAACGAAATATAAGTAATTTTCAGAAGCACAGTGATATACACAATTTTAATACTAGAAATAAAGACAAGTTGGTTGCTTATGTCAGCCGACTACATAAAATTAGTAATTCTTTTAAAGGCAATTGTATACGCTATTACAATAAGGTCCCTACTGACATTAAAAACTTGCCTTTAGACAAGTTTAAAATAATTATAAAACAGAAATTGTATAAAAAAGGTTACTATAGGATATCTGATTACTTAGAAGACAGGTGTCCATGGGAATAGATTGTTTGAGTAGCAGGCTTTTTCGATATGTAATAAGCATTAATTTTGTAATTGACAATATTTTATTTAAAAAAGGAAACGCAAAAGATGCGACGACTGAGGAGTTTCTTCGGTGAGCTCTTCTCCACAGATTCCGCCGTTGTGTTAGTGAACTCACCCAAAAAAAATGTAATGACGGATCTAAGTGATGTAATAACATCCTATGGAAATAAATTATTTTGACTTTGACTTTGATTGAAATGTTACTATTTAATCTATCGAAACCGGAAATCGGATATTTCATGTAATGTTAATAAGTATTCTATGTTTTAAATGGGAATTTTGTAATTTTGTGATCCTATACGAAGATTCTGGCGGGGCGCGGCGAATGTCAATCAATTTACTTATTATTAAGAAAAGGATTAAAAAAATCGATTAATCAAAATCTTACGATATAGGTGTTCCATGTGCCCTATGAAGAGAGGAAGCAGGACAATGCCAACACGTTCGGCGAGGGCGAATCTCTGCGGACCTGCCAGGCCATCACGAAGGACACCGGCGCCCACATCGAAATATCTACCAGCAAGGACGGAAGCCTCACATTCCTTATCACCGGAAAGCACAGCGCTGTCCTGGATGCTAGGCGCCAGATTCTGACTCATTTTCAACAACAGGTATGTACAGTATTCAATTGAATTTTATTCACAAATAATAACGAAACAAAACTTTTTTGAAACTTTAACAGAGGTACTTTTTTGCTGTATCTATCTTATTCTTATTTGAAAAACCGGGTACTACAATGACGTATTCAAGGAAGGATGGCTGAGTTGACGTATTTTTTTATATCCAGGCAAGCAAGCAAATCTCGATTCCGAAGGAGCACCACCGTTGGATCCTGGGCAAGCAGGGGCAGAAGCTGAAGGACCTGGAGAAGGTGACAGCCACCAAGATCAGCGTGCCCGGCATCGCCGACACCAACGAGCTCATCACCATCACTGGCACCAAGGAAGGCATCGAGAAGGCTGAGCACGAAATCAGAGTCTGTTCTGAAGAACAAGTTAGTTAATCACAAATTACAAATATAACATTTTTTTTATTAGTTTAGTTTCAAAGAACACAAACTATACACATTATTGACCTCAAAAATACATTATAAAATTCTAATCAACTCAATAAGCAACCTTATTGTATATTTTTTCTAGGCAACCTATTTTGAAATATTATGTCCTCTTTATGTTTAATTAATGACATAAAAGCAATTAGCCCTTGAATTGATAAATTAATTGACATGGATACAGAATTCAAAAAGTTAAGACATTGAGAAAGTCCAACAGAACAACTGACATTCAATTGAATAAGTTTCGAAGTATCAACTGAAATGTTCCATTACAGTCCCGCAAGGCACTGGAACGCATTACGATTCCGAAGATCTACCACCCGTTCATCCAAGGGCCGTACGGCGAGCGCGCGGCGGCGCTCACGCAGGAGACGGGCGCGCGCATCCACATCCCGCCGGCTTCCACGCAGAGCGACGAGATCGTCGTCGCCGGCGAGAAGACTGGCGTGTTGGCGGCCAAGGCGCAGATCGAACAGATCTACGAGGACATGGTAAGAACTACTGATCATCCAAGGCTGACTCAGGAGTCGGACGCGCGCATCCACATGAATCCGGCCCAGAAGACCAGCAGAGTTCTGGCATCGTAAGATTGCCAGGGCGTATGTTCGTAAATAACCGGCTCGTTATCTATTCGAAATACAAACCAGATGTTTCAGACTACTACGACCATATGACCAGTGTTCCATACCTATAGACTGATCTATATTGAAATGGTTATCAGCTCGCCTGTCCCCAAAGCAACGAGCGAGTGTGTGAATGTGAATGAGTCTACCTCGGATTAGAGTGGCCAAGCTTGGTGCCGTATATGAAGTTAACAGACAATGTTATTTGTCCGCCGTGTGGTGACGGCAGAGTAGAATACATTTGTCACCAACCCCTACTCTTCCCGTGGGTGTCGTAAGAGGCGACTTAGGGACTACACATTGAACAGGGAACGGGCAGCAGCGCTCTCTGATACAGTAACCTTTTAATCTGCGATCTCCAACCCGCCTGCCAAGCGTGGAGATTATGGCAAAACCCTCCACTTAAGTGGAGGAGGCTCATAGTCCAGCAGTGGACGATTGATGAACAGAATACCGAAATTTAAAAATAGAATCATATTATAATACAGTTTCTTTTTACGCTCGTGTTTTAATACCCCTTATTATGCAACAGTTTCATAAACTACTATTATAACACTGTATGTCTAGTATATAAAAATATCTCTCAGTTTTATAATTTATTTACCTTTTTAATAAATATTCAGCTTACTAACGATACTACGTTCCGCATATAGGTAAAGAAATGCTCTACCGTCCGAGTGGAAGTGCCAAAGTCTCAGCACAAGTACGTGATCGGCGCTCGCGGGACCACCATTCAGGAGATCCTGAAGGAAACCGGCGTGTCCGTCGAAATGCCGCCCCCCGACTCCCCCACCGGCACCATTACTCTCCATGGACCCCATAACAAGATTGGCTTGGGTGAGTTCATGATTATATAAGAAATGTTAAGGCAAGGCAGTCCTGATAACCACTGCGAACGAGAGGATCTATTGTAGTAAGCCCTTCAATACTAATCAGCAACCACCAGACGAACATCTTTGAAGAAGCATACGGGTTAATGTTGGCTTCATAATAGGGAATATGCAAATTTTTTTTAAATTCATTAATCGAAATGTAAAGTTCCAGATAAACACATAAAAAATATTTTTTCAAATATCTTGCTCAGAATCAAAGTTTATATAAGGCTTCAAAGTTGATGGTTAGACAGAGAGGTCCGACGTGACATATGACGTCATATGTCACGCGGGCTATACATCCGCCATAGAAAATTTTGTTTCGTAAGAGGGACAAATATAAATAATGTTGTATCTAGTTTGTTTGTCGATCAATTTCGATTCTGTTTTGACTGTCAGTATTCTATTTTTCTATACTTTCAAATGAACTATGAAAAAACTAATATTTTTTTATGCATATTCCCTAATTGTTGTCCTGTTAACGAAGTCATCCGCATTTTTAGCTCAGCTCCGCTCCGCTTTTTTTTTGGATATATTTTTTTGTTGTATTGTTGCATCAGAATACATACTTATATAGATAAACAACAATCAGACACAAGGCAAACACAGGTGCTAGTCAAACGAATGTTTGCCCTGGGCGGGATTCGAACTCGCAACCCTGTGCGTCAGAGGCAGATACACTACCACCTGGGCTACGGAGCCGTCAAAACAAGAATATTTATCAGACAAGAATATTTAAAATAATAGAGTTTTCCTCCACTAAAGTTTGCCACCCATCACATCACACTTCACACTATCACACTAATATTATAAACATGAAAATATATTTGGATGTTTGTTCCGCCTTCACGCTTAAAGTACTCAACGAATTTGGAATGGAGATAGTTTGTAACCTGGATTAACAAATCGTAGTCGTATCCTATGGGATACGATTTTTACGGGAAATGTCTAATTCCCACGGGAAAATCTTACACAACACGAGCGTAGCCGCAGGCGGACCGCTAGTTTAAAATATAAGTTGTATAACTACAAATTACACAATAAAAATACTTCACTAGATTTTAGTAAAATATGATGTCTCTATATTCTGGTTTATTTTACAAGACATTGTTTAAAGCTAATGTCGCACGAGCAGTCTGAACAAAGAACAGATCAGGGAAATACTCGATGATTATCAATAATTACCAATTGTTCCTACCGACAATCTCTGTGGAAGTGATACGCTATGAGAATCCTCACTCGCAATAAAATTGAATAGTATATTAACAGCTTGAAATACAAATCTATACTTTGTTCGCAGCATTGTCAAAGGTTTGTGAAAAAGCGAATTCCGTGAAGACTGCAACCGTTGACGCGCCCACATGGATCCACAAATACATTATTGGCAAAAACGGTTCTAATATCAAGAAGATTACTCAAGATTTCTCAAAGGTATGCTCATGGTTATTTATAATAAGTTAACTGAAAATCTATAGTCTTACAAAATATACTTTATACGAAAGTAGGCGTGAACACCTCACTGTTTATAATAATCAGAATGATGTCACTCATTTAAATCAATACTAAATACCAGTTGTGACACCGATTATGTTGCCTATCATTTTATCATAGCTCTATCTTTGACTTAAGCACACTAATATTATAAATGTATTATATTTGGATGTTTAGATGTTTGTTCCGCTTTCACGCCTTAACTACTGAACGGATTTGGATGCAATTTTTTTATAATTGCCGGTATTCGGTCTATAATTTTAAAGGCACATCCTATTAGCCATCTACTATGCTTTCTAGTTAATTAATGAAATCGAACCTAGCATTCCAGTGCAGAATTATACATACTGCCTGCCAGGTAAGACCGACTATAAATTCATATATTTTAGTCAAATAATATCAAAACTTGGCAATGTAGGGTGGCAAACTATACATCACATTTTCGTCAACTTTGGTAATGCGTGTCATATAACAAGAGCTGTCGAACATGAGCACAATCTCGCACAAAAGTACTGTGATAAATGTTTATAGCAACATAAAACATTAGGCAAACTTCGTGTGCCACTGTTACACAGAGTTTGTCATAATTATAGAGTTTGAAAATGTTTATTCATTTTAACTGACTTGACATTGTTTTTCTAGGTGCATGTAGACATAACTCACTCGGAAGACAAAGTGAAGATCGACGGCCCACCTGAAGAAGTGGAGCGCGCTCAAGTGGAACTCGATAGCTTCGTCAAGAACCTACTGGCTACCCTCACTTACGTAGAGCTTACTGTCGACCCTAAATTCTTTAAGCACATTATTGGCAAAAGTGGATCTAACAGTAAGTGATTTTACGTATTTGAATTTTTTTGGCGGATGAATGAGGTTAAAACTTAATAATCAAAGTGTTACAGAAGCATGCCTGTCGGCGACCGTAACACACCGGAAGTTGTCATTTCATACATTCTCTGTAAACGTTTACAGTATTTATAATTCTATTTTAACATTGTGTGGCATCTGTAACATCTTCTAGATTTTTAATATTATTGTTTTTTCTTCCAGTTAACAGACTGAAGGAAGAGACTGGTGTAGTTATTAATATAATTGAAAACGAAGGCAACAATGTAATTCGCATCGAAGGCAGCCGTCAGGGCGTCATCGACGCCGAGCGCGAACTTAGGGAAATGGTCGACAAACTAGAGAACGAGAGAACAAAGGAGGTCATGGTCGACCATAGATATATCAAATCTCTGATCGGGGTCAGAGGAGACAAGATCAAAGAAATACGCGAGAAATTCGACCGAGTGCTCATCAGCCTACCCGATCAGGGCCAGAAGAGGAGCCCGATCAAACTGCGCGGCCCGCAAGAAGACATAGAGAAATGCGAAAAGTTCCTCCACAAACTACTTAAAGAAATAGCTGAATCGTCCTTCGTACAGGAGGTGCCGATCTTCAAACAGTTCCACAAGTTCATAATCGGGAAAGGTGGTGTGAATCTGAGGAAGATCCGCGACGAGACGCAGACCGTGATCGACTTGCCGGCGGAGGGCGACGAGAGCGACGTCATCACCGTGCGCGGCAAGCGCGAGCACGTGGAGGAGGCCGTGCGCAGGATCCAGCAGATCCACAACGAGAAGGCCAACGTCGTCACGGAGGAGGTCACCATCGCGCCCAAGTACTACAACTCGCTGATCGGCGCCGGCGGGAAGCTCATACACTCCATCATGGAGGAGTGCGGCGGAGTGCTCATCAAGTTCCCGCCCGCTGAGAGTGACAGCGACAAGGTTATCATTAAGGTAAGGAGAACTTTCGAAGCACAAATAACATATACCATTTCACCAGGTGGACAGGTATTGCCATTAGTTTAATCAAACTCTTGATTGAACCTGCATTTATTCGGCAAATTCAGGCCAACACCGCACCGATTATTTATAACAAGTTATTGTAAAAAGTCGACGAAACGGCCATCGCTTCTTTCTCTTAGTACAGATGTAATCTGTTATAAAGTTGTCTTCTTCTTCTTCGTCCTAGCGTTTTCCCGGCCTAGTGCTGAGGTCCGCTTTCCTACTTAATCTTCTCCACTTTGCCCGATCTTCGGCCAAAGTGTTGAAGTTGTATTGCCAACAATAGGGTATTTAACTACGTTTTTTTTATTTTATAAATCCAAACTTGTTAGTTTCTGATATCGAACACTAAAATAATTTTTGCTCTATCTTTAAAATTGACCGAGTTATAAAGGTTTGAAATTCAAGATTAGACAGAGAGGCACTTACTAGCATGTAACGTCACTTGCTAGTAACGCCATATAATCTCCATACAAAAAATCGTTTTTAAAAATCGTTTTTAAAAAATCACTGTAAATTCGTTTTTCAACCGATTCTGTTTTTTTCTTCGCGAATCGTCTGCTACTTATTTATATTTTAAAATTAATTTATAAAATATAGTAAATTTAAGAATAGTCAAATGCCCTATTATCGTTTCGTATCGTAATTTTTAAACGACTGGAACCTGACTTGTATTTTTGATTGTCTAGCAAATAGATATCATATCCCTTGGTTTTTATGATTAATTGTCCATTCAAGGGTCCCGTGGAGGATGTGGAGAAGGCTAAGCAGCAACTGCTGGCGCACGCGACGGAGCGCGAACTTACTTCACACACCGCCACCGTGCGCGCGAAGCCCGAACATCATAAGTTCCTCATCGGCAAGAGCGGCGCCAACATCAAGAAGATCAGGGAACTAACCGGCGCCAGAATCGTCTTCCCCACGGAGAAGGACGAGGACAAAGAGGCCATCTACATCATCGGCCGAGAGGAGCAAGTAGTTAACGCGAAGAAGCAGCTAGAGGCAGCCGTGGCTGAAATCAGGTAACTTACAATTATAAACACTTAGGTTTTCATGTTGGTAATATTAACACATGTTCTCCGTGATCATAACTATTGCAACATAGTCGAAATATTGATGAGCTCATTATAAGCTTATTATAACTATAAACGTGGTAATATCCAGTGGCGGGACCAAAAGCCCGGCTTGCCCTAGTGTAACAGGCTAACAAAGAGCGTAATCTACCGGGCAAAAACTTACTGGATAGCGGACTGCTCGCATTGTTGGTTTTGCATGTCTTTCTTTCCAACAAAAAAAAGTTTCGAGTGCAACAGATAGAGTAGGTATGATTACGACTGTTTAAATATATTTCCGATAATGACATTAAACTCGTAGAAACACGCGGATATGCTCTCATGTCTTGTAATTTTGTCAAACAAATCAAACCCTACAAAAACATTGGCTTGCCCTGTCGTTAGACCCTAGGCACGCCACTGGAACAACCCGTGGTAAGGTAACATGTGTGTTATTAACTTACAGTGAATTTATAATATATTTTTCAATATACCTTGCTCGAAAATTTAACTTACGAAGGCAGTAAACTGTGCGGTAAATGCGTTTTACCGCACTAGTGCAATTTTCATTGCATTTTTTTTTTTATTTCTATGTTCTTAATTGTTATTCAGCCAGGATCATTTCTATAAAAAATAAATTGAATCGATCCTTACAAAAAAGAAGTATTTTTTTTATTTCTACATACTTGTATCAAAATAATTATCGGCCAGTAATATTTTAACAATAAAAATATAATTATTTCGCGAAGAATCGATTCTTAGAGGCTGAATGTCTGCGAGAGCTTTTTCTCCATAAATGCTTATAAAAAAGACCCCTATTATTGTTTATAAGATTTTAATTTCTGTGTTACATTGATTGTTGTTTTATGAGTGATCAAGTGTTGATATTTAATGATAAATGTGAATAGTATCGCAATTAAAACTGCGCACGATATAATACAAGTCAGTATTTACAATTTTTACATGAACAATTTTACCTGTAGTATCTTAGCTATTGTAGGGGTACCTTTCTATTATTTATCATCAGTTTTCTCTGAAGTGTATTGAAAAACGTCGTACAACACACGGATCTTAGGTTTTATAACAAACTCGTGAAAGAAAGTCACCTTGTTCGTTTGTAATTTGCCACTTACGATCCTCGCATCGTAATGTACTACTCGTATCGTAATAAATTATTTACTGTTTACTAATTTGTATAATAATAATAATATAAGTTTATTATCAGACCAGAGTCCATAAAAATGTTAGTAACAGTTTTCTTAATAGCTATGTTAGTACAGATGGGCGAGTAAAATTTTAATTAAATGTGGTGGATCCAACCTCACGCCTTAATAGCGTGGAGTTGCAACCCTGTCTAGTCCAGCAGTAACTATTTTACTTGTCCAGTAGATTTCCAAAAATTTATAAATTCAATGAAAGTGAACTCGACTCACATCACAACTCATGCAAATTATTTAGTCTAATATGTATGTTTAGGCGCATATGCCTTAAATTTGGACACATCTTTAAGTATTGTATATTTTGCCAGCAATGTGGCGGAAGGCGAGATGACAGTTCCGCCGCGCCACCACAGGCACTTCGTGGCCCGGCGGGGCGAAGTCCTGCGCCGCATCGCCGACGACTGCGGCGGCGTGCAGATCTCCTTCCCGCGGCAGGGCGTCAACTCCGACCGCGTCGTGCTCAAGGGACCCAAGGACTGTATCGAGGCTGCTAAACTACGCATCAACGAGATCATTGAAGATCTTGAAGCTAAGGTACGTTGTTTCAAAGTTCTGTAACTCAATAACATTTGGTGATGAATTAGACAGAATTTATGATGGTGACGTCGATGTCTTATTAACGTGGAATTAGATTTCTCGTATCTTTGTTGCTATGAAGCAATAAGGCCGCCTAATTGTACAAGTCTTTCTGTTCTTACTTAAACTCTGCACGACAGAGAATGAATAAATTCATTCATTCTCTATCGTGCAGAGACGTCGTGTGACAAAACAGAAAATCAGATGCCGCAGGTGTCAAGATAAGCCATCAAAAACATAACTTGTAAAAAAAACAAGTCTCGCACGCTACTTAGTCTACCGTAAAAAGTTGTGAGATCCATGTAATACCAAGTCGGTTAATTTATTCAGTCCCTACTTAGAGTCCTTCTGTCTTAAGTTATTACGTAATTAGCTTACCTAACAACATCTTATAGTGACCAGATCAATATTAATCTCTTATGTTTTAAATAAATACATAGATTGACCTGGCAATCGCATGAAAACACAATGTATCTCACAAGTAATACATTATCATATTAAATTTGATTGTTTAGTGCGATTGCCAAGTCAATCTATGTATTTATTTAAAACATAAGAGATTTTTAATATTGATCTGGTCACTATAAGATGTTGTTAGGTGAGCTAATTACGTAATAACTTAAGACAGAAGGACTCTTAAGTAGGGACTGAATAAATTAACCGACTTAGTATTACATGGATCTCACAACTTTTTACAGTAGACTAAGTAGCGTGCGAGACTTGGTTTTTTTACAAGTTATGTTTTTGATGGCATCTCATTTCCTTTTGTAGATCGCATGAAAACACAATGTAAAAATGCACACCTACGCTCCACTTACCCTTCACCTACCCTACACCTACCCTACACCTACCCTACACCTGCCCTACACCTACCTACCCTACACCTACCCTACACCTACCCTTCACCTACCCTTCACCTACCCTTCACCTACCCTACACCTACCGTACACCTACCCTACACCTACCTACACCTATCCAACACCTACCCTTCACCTACCCTTCACCTACCCTACACCTACCGTACACCTACCCTACACCTACCTACACCTATCCAACACCTATCCAACACCTACCCTTCACCTACCCTTCACCTACCCTACACCTACCGTACACCTACCCTACACCTACCTACACCTATCCAACACCTATCCAACACCTATCCAACACCTACCCTACACCTACCCTTCACCTACCCTTCACCTACCCTACACCTACCGTACAGTAAAGCGGGGGGCGGTAGCCAGATGGGCGCTATGCTAAATAAACGAACACAGATGAGATATTATAGTCTTTTATTATTTTTAAACACTCCGAAATAAAATATCATCTACTCGGTAGTCCGTTGACGTCCCGAGTCCGCACAACAAAAAAAAACCATTCGTATTTCAAAATCTTTAAACTCTATCGAACTATACGAACAGCCAGTACGCTCAAAGGAGGTCGCTCCTTACATGCCGCGCCCCTATAAAAAAAAATTACTTGAATGGTAATTTTTTATATCACATATCAACAAAATTCCTCACTATTACAAACCTACCTAATGCGGATATCATTATAATATGGACACATAATAGCAGACAGGAGCTACCTGTCAGTTGCGGCAATCATCTTAAACAAAAACATGCAAGAAGTTGATTAAAGGAAATGTTAAGTAAACTATGCTATGATCAAGATGTATTGCTGAAACCCTGCATAATAAAAACCGCAATAAAAAAATTATACACAACTACTTGTGCCCATCTACATTCAAAGTCCAAAAGACAATTCTTTATAAATTTAGGCTAGAACGAAACTAAACCTAACTGAAACAACCATAATCCTCATCCAAATTAACTAGGCAAAATCAACCCATAACTGCCCACAGTCAAGACTTGAATTAATAATGTAAATAAAAAAAAAAAAAACAAAATAGGCAGTCAAAGACTAATTTAAACTAGCCAAGAATACAAAAGAGTTGGAAGTTCAAGTATCTGCTTATCTTAATTTCTACCTATTCCCATCATAAGACATCAAAGCTAGGAGACTGCACCACCACCTAACCTTAACTGAAAACGCGAGGGGGAAAGCTTTTGAGCGACCAAGAGGCAGCAAGGTTGATGTCAAGGACCCAGCAAAGGTCCCCCAATAGCACTATGTGCACACAAGGTTCGACATCAAACAGACTATCCCTTGAATACTCAGACAAAAACTAAAAATTGTTTACAGAATACCATTAGCAGAGAAGCGGATCTTGCACGAAGAGGTCATCCCCCACTTTCACGACGACATAATTATAAGATATAAAAAGAATCTGGAACTTATTATTGATTAAATAATTCACAAAAACACACAACACATTTTAACAAAACAAACACTTTCCCTGACATTAGAAATGTCATACTATTTTTTTAAAAAAAAAACTGGCACTAGACTATCTTTGTGCCACGTAATAAAAAGAATTTAAAGGGACAGGCAAAGTGTTCACACGATTCAGCCTAATTGGCCCCATATGCCAATGTGCCAACTGAGCCCACGCCCAACCATAACGAGTTCAGATAGCACTACCTTCAGTATTAAACACGTAAAGAAAAGGGTTTAAGCGTATTATGGTGGAAAACCAACGTTCGACCATTTCTATGTCCTAATCTCCTAACTAAATAGTTGTTATTAGCAAGTCTGCGCACGACGCGATAAGGCCCCTTATAAAACCGCGACAGTTTCGAACAAACCTTGGAAACTCTCTTAGGGTTGTACACTAGAACTAACCGAACCGGGTCTAAAGTTACGAACTTAAGCTTTTTATCAAAATATCGCTTCTGCGTCCGTTGCGATTTACCAACTATCTTACTTCTAACGGCGTTAGAGATACGGCGGCGGCGACGTCGGCGCCAAGAATTTTCAGGCTTCTTACCGAGAACCACCGGCGATGCATATGCACTATGCGATTCTCCAATTACATTATCATCTAACATCTCCTCAACTTGCTCTCTAACAATTTGACGCTGTTCATGCGACACTCTGTATGGCGCCTTGCGAACAGGAATCTCGTCAGGAGTATTTATCTCCACCTCCAACGAAGAACAAGAACCTAACTCTTTGGAACTAAAAGCGGACCGGTCCTCATAACAGGGCAACGGGTCGTTCAGTTTACTTTTTTGATAGCAATCTAACTCTTTATTGACATCTAATGTTTGGACCGAACTATCTTTCAAGTTCTCAGTGTCCAGAGACGCGCGAAGATTCTCCCCAAGGACTTCTGGTGAGTCCACAAAAAACACATAATCAGACTGCGACAGCTTCGGTATCTGAGCAGTAGCATGTATTACATCCAACGACGAGGTGATTTGCGCAGGCTTGCTCATAAAACTAACACAACACCTATCTAAACGTACGACTTTCTGGCGGAAATCTATAGCAGCGTTATACTTGCACAAAAAGTCTTGACCTAAAATTACATTGGGCACTAGCCCATTCACTATGACAAAGGTATGCACAAATAAATATGAATCAATCAAAAACTTTAATTCAATCAAACCATTAGTAACCAATTGTTGGCCATCTACCGCACGCACATACGGTGCCTCTTTATTCAACCTATCACATTTAACCACGCTACAGAGTTTATCAAAGAACTTATTAGAAATCACGGAGACAGTCGCTCCGGTGTCCAACAGGGCTTCGGTTTCGTAGTTGGTGAACGACACCTTCACGATTGGCGAAGTTGGTCCAGAGGGAGCTTCAGTTGGACCAGAAGGAATTCCTCCCACCAGCGGCGGTCCATTCACTGGCGGCGCATCACCAGTTGGTCGACTTCTTAGATTATATCGCTGTGTCCGCTCTTGCGACGACGGAGGAGTAGGCGAACGGCCTCTCCCAGCACCATACACAGGGTGCGCCTGCTGCTGCAAGGGCGGCGGCCTGACGGGTGTCTGCCACGGCGACTGCATCGACGATGCCGGCGAACTTTCACCACGCACGTCGTAATAACGACCACTACCACTCGCGCGGCCATTATCGCCCGATGATCTCGCGCACGACGAAGGAGACGCGATGGTTGCCGTGGTCAACTTGACCGGTAAATTTACCTCCGTACTACTTTTATTAAAAAGGGCAAATAACTGCCTGGCCGATGATTTCAAATCGGTAAGTTTAGTAAATATTTGTCCCCCTAGAGACCTTTTGTTGTTATACGACATGCTTCTTAGGCACTGTTGAATAATGATCGAATCGTCTACTATTTTGGCTGATCTGGCTAAGGCCTCTATTCTATAAATAAAATCAATTAAATTCTCGTTATACTCCTGCTTGGCAGAATAGAACAAGGATGCATAATCGACGAGAGGAGGAAACTCTTTCCTTAGGCTCTCGGCAAATTCCTCGAAGGTCTTCGTACCTTTAATCGAAGATTTGTAGAAAGACAGGGCTGGACCGGAGAGATAATTTTGGACCACTACAAGTTTAACCTGATCGGCCCAGCCGTTCACTGCGGCGATTACGTCGAACTGGGACACGAATTCATCGGTCGTCGAGTTCATCCCATCGTAGGACGTGGCCATTTTTATTAATAACAATTTCTGGACTTATCTAAAGATCGGAGCGTCGACTCGTCGTTCTTGCGCGACGTTTTGCGCCTCAGGCGCTCTTCTTGCTCGTTCGGTCTTGAGCTGCGGCACGTGCGGCGCGCCTGCAGTCAGGGCGGGAGGTACAGGCACCGCCGGATTTCGGGATCGAGGCGCTCCAGGCACACAGGAATAGCGCCTTCTCGTTCAATCGCCCGGCTCCTTCCGTGCGACGACACTTTTATCCTACGCTTACGACACTTTTAACTCGCGGCAGCCTCCACCAAGTAAAGCGGGGGGCGGTAGCCAGATGGGCGCTATGCTAAATAAACGAACACAGATGAGATATTATAGTCTTTTATTATTTTTAAACACTCCGAAATAAAATATCATCTACTCGGTAGTCCGTTGACGTCCCGAGTCCGCACAACAAAAAAAAACCATTCGTATTTCAAAATCTTTAAACTCTATCGAACTATACGAACAGCCAGTACGCTCAAAGGAGGTCGCTCCTTACAGTACACCTACCCTACACCTACCTACACCTATCCAACACCTATCCAACACCTATCCAACACCTACCCTACACCTACCCTTCACCTACCCTTCACCTACCCTACACCTACCGTACACCTACCCTACACCTACCTACACCTAACATACACCTACCCTACACATAGGTGTAGGGTATAGCCAACACCTACCCTACACCCAGTGGCGTGCCTAGGGTCTAATAGTAGGGCATGCCGATGATATATTTTCGTAGTAATGAATAATTTATAATACTACTGAATGAATAACATAATTTTGAATTTTGTTAGATAAATAACTTGGCCTCGGTTTGCCGCTATTTTGGTATTGCATATGTTTTTCCAAGACGAGATCGTATTTCGAAAGCAAAGATACTAATTCTAAGAAATTTCCTTTATTTAATTAAGTTATGGTCTCATCATGCCCAAAGGCAGTTCTTGTTGTGCTAAATGACAAACAATATCTAAGTACTAATCTCTGAAAAACACTACGATTGTGGTCGACGCGCGAGTTATGTTTTGAGATTTCGTCAGATAGGTAACTGACGAGAGATAAAGAAGCTTCTATACGCTGTTTACCAAAATTACAAAAAGAAATAACAGTGTTCATGTGTTTTGTGAGTTTTGGTGCCCTTTTATGGCATTAGATATGTTATTTAAATCGTCATAACTAAACGTATTCCATGCATTTTTCTTGTTGGAAAAGAATATGCAACACCAACAATATAACTTATTGGAATGCGAGCATCCAGCTACCCAATGAGTTTTGTACACAGATCTATTAAATTGTCTTTTATGAGACTTACTTGACTGAGAAATCAACAAATCTGGTGTTGGTTTTGGCGAAGAAATAAGCTGCTCTTTATCGGGTAAGGTCAATGACTTTACCTTTCCCCCGCTTGTTAAACTTTGCACACACTTCAAATCACTACACGGAACAATATCACCCAGATCTACACTCATTTTAAACGCAAATCTTACACAAAACTAAATTTTTTAACAAGAAAATAGAAATTGCACCAATTATCACCCGCTCAAACAACAACTGTCAACAACAGAAGAATGCAACGTAACCGTCCCGAACATAGCTTCGCATCATTACTCAATTTACCACTACATTCAAATGCGGAAGCCTGGTTTCATGCGCAAGCCCGGCTTAATTTTTCCCAAAATCTAGTACTATTTTCAATATTGTTAAAAAAAGTTCATAACACAACGACGTCACAGATCTCCATAAGATTGCGTAAGAGTAAAAGAGACGCAAAAGCATGCCCCATAAAAGCCCACGGGTCGGAGTGAGATGGCGGCGCGGCGGTCCGAGCTACCGAGCAATTCCGAGACGCGTTTCGTGTCGACACGAACGCGACTCGTTGGTTTGTAGTGTGTGTCGCCTGGAATAAAGTTAAATGTTAGCGAGCGAGCGCGTGATTGATTCTGCAAGTTTCGAATGAAAACTGGCGCGAAAATTTAATTGTTTTTTTGGACTTTCGTTCGATATCCGCATTATTACGTTAGGGCATGCCGGGCTTTTTGGCTTGTATGGTGGTCACGCTACTGCCTACACCTCTTATTCAATTATATTCCATTATACAGGTACACTAATTCATTTACTGCAAATATAACTTTGTAATCCTATATAATGCCCCAAGATTTATATGAGGTTACAAAGTTATCTAGCAGATGATGTATCTAGAAAACTGGGCTGAAATTGCAAAATATTTTAGTTTTTCCTTGGTTTATACACTAAACACTAATTCTGTTCTAAATTTGAAGCTTCTATGTCTGCTAGAAGTGCCTTAGAGTTTTGATGATCGGTCAGTCAGTGAGTGAGTGAGTGAGTGACAAAATTAAAAAACTTTGACTAGTTATAAATCTTAAACTACTGGTTCAAATTAAATGAAATTTGAAACATACTGGGTTTATACAATGCCTGCTTTATTACTGAAAATTCAGGTTTCTAGTTTAATCCACAACGAAGTTATAGGGGGGTCGTAAATGGCCCGAACTGCTTCGAGAAAAGGATGGTACGGCCGTGCCGCTTTTTTGCTCGACTTGGCGGGGGCACTACCGTGCCCCCAGATATGCGAAAGTGTCCATCTGGTTCTTGACCCGCTAAAAGGCTTGTTATTATAATTTCAAATACAATATACAATGTACGTACGTACTTAATTATAGGAGCTCTAACAATCAGTTTTTCCTTGAAAAAGTAACTCGGTAACTTTTTTTATTACAGGTTACGATCGAATGCGTGATCTCGCAACGCCATCACCGCACCGTGATGGGCGCGCGTGGTACCAAGGTGAAGGACATCACCGCGGAGTTCGACGTCCAGATCAAGTTCCCCGAGCGCGACACCGCCGAGGCAGCGGACATACCGCGCGCCGCCGCCGACTCCGAGCCCACGCCCAACGACGTCATCAGGATAACCGGCCGACCCGAGAACTGCGAGGCGGCTAAGAAGGCTCTCCTCGAACAAGTAAGAAACATTAACATACAGAATAAGGCTCTTGGTTGTATTCAAAATAAATTAACTTTGTGCGGCAAGGCGTCTTACTGCCATGGTTCGGATGACCGATGCCAATCAATGCGCAAGTGTGATGCAATTTCGCATTATTACGCAACATTTCGTTTGAACATGCAATAAATGTGGATTCTTTCCAGGTGCCAATAACGATCGACGTGGAGGTTCCCAACGAACTGCACAGGTTGCTAGCCGGACAGAAGCGGCGCGAGCTCATGCAGACATACGACGTGCACATACTGCTGCCGCCCAACGACGAGCCCAGCGACATCGTCAAGGTGCGTCATCAGCTCTATACAGGTCGCTAGCCGGACAGAAGCGGCGCGAGCTCATGCAGACATACGACGTGCACATACTGCTGCCGCCCAACGACGAGCCCAGCGACATCGTCAAGGTGCGTCATCAGCTCTATACAGGTCGCTAGCCGGACAGAAGCGGCGCGAGCTCATGCAGACATACGACGTGCACATACTGCTGCCGCCCAACGACGAGCCCAGCGACATCGTCAAGGTGCGTCATCAGCTCTATACAGGTCGCTAGCCGGACAGAAGCGGCGCGAGCTCATGCAGACATACGACGTGCACATACTGCTGCCGCCCAACGACGAGCCCAGCGACATCGTCAAGGTGCGTCATCAGCTCTATACAGGTCGCTAGCCGGACAGAAGCGGCGCGAGCTCATGCAGACATACGACGTGCACATACTGCTGCCGCCCAACGACGAGCCCAGCGACATCGTCAAGGTGCGTCATCAGCTCTATACAGGTCGCTAGCCGGACAGAAGCGGCGCGAGCTCATGCAGACATACGACGTGCACATACTGCTGCCGCCCAACGACGAGCCCAGCGACATCGTCAAGGTGCGTCATCGTCAAGGTGCGTCATCAGCTCTATACAGGTCGCTAGCCGGACAGAAGCGGCGCGAGCTCATGCAGACATACGACGTGCACATACTGCTGCCGCCCAACGACGAGCCCAGCGACATCGTCAAGGTGCGTCATCAGCTCTATACAAGTCGCAGCCAGCTATGAGCTCACCAACATGCTGCACAGGTTACTAGTTAAAAAAAGTCTAAACGTGATAAGGTAGTCTAATTTTTAAGAAAGATATCTACATACCTATTAAACTAGCCAAAACTGGACTTTTAAACTTTTGCAGTCTTACTACAAAAAAACTAAACACGCGTTGAACGATTGTTTAAGAAAAATTTTACCACAAAATCGTGTTTAGTCAGTGTTTAAAATTAGACACTCCTTAAACCTGTTTTAAATTTAAACACTCTTGAATCGTTGTTTAACAGACGTCTAAAATAGTTTTGACAGCTGAACTGAGTACCTATTTTGGATTATTATAACCAAAAAAATTTTGGAAATATTGTTGTGGTGGCTTTTGTTGTAAGAAATGGAGCTCATTGATTTGGTTAATGACAATGATTACGAAGATATTGATTTGTTTCGGGACGAAGTGAATCGTGTCCGGATTAACCCATTAGAACGGTATACTGACGCGAAATTCAAGAAAAAGTATAGGTTCAGCAAAACTTTCGTTAATAAAATTATTGACTTAATTAAAGACGATCTTCCGATTATTATCTTGCATTTTATTGTTTTATTGCAAAAAACGGATTTAAGAATTTCATGAATGACAGACAAATTGACGTCCATCCACGGTTCATTTTCCCTGCGTTCCGAGACGCGCTGAAATCGATTAAAGCACTCGTAATCGCGTTCCGAATCGCTGTCAGCCATACATTTTTTTTGCTTTTTTGATCGCTGACAGCGCTGAAAATCTGATTCAGAATGCGCCCTTTGTTTTTTTCGGTTCAAGGATCTCGTTTTTTTAGGCGCGTGAACGAATACCTCTAAGAGTTGCTATAATATAAAACAAACCATTCATTTAAATAATGTTTAAGTAAACACTCGTAAAATACGATTTTGTGGTAAGGATATTTTAGACCATGATTAAATCCTTAAACACTGTCTAGCTAAATACTGCCTAAAATCGATTTTAAGAGTTTTTTTGTAGTAAGACTGTTGATGTTTTGGGCGGGGCCTAAAGCCCCCTAACAATTTCCTCACTCACCCTGGAACATTCATATTACCCATCGTCACAGGTTATAGGCATAAAAGGTTTTTTTTTTCAATGAATGACTTATCGTTGCATTATTTGTTTCAGGTTACCGGTACTCCAACGAATGTAGAAAAGGCCAAACAAGCCCTGACTGAAAAGATCTCTGAAATGGAGAAGGAGAAAGAAGACAGACAGCTAAGGTAAATTAACCGGAAATTATTTTGATCATGCATTCTTTTTGGCAATACTCGTATGTCATGTTGTAAGAATCTGATTTTGAGCTTGCTTATTGCTTGTCAGTGGACGTCCGGAAAACAGGATTATTGATTGACACGAATCCTTTCTTCTCAGCTGTGTATGTGTGATGCTTAATAGGTAATTTCATGTTTAGCGGCTCCACAATTTTACTCGTGATTGACTTTAGAATCCTCACGACTCAAGACAAGAAGAATAAAAAATATTCCTCTGAAAATATTACTCCCAACAAATCACCTAAGCAATCTTAGCCACGTGTAAAATCTAACATCAGATATTTGTACAATGTTTTCTTAATTCGTAGGTCATACGAGTTAAAATTCAAAGTGGACCCCGAGTACCATCCGCTGGTGATCGGCAAGGGCGGCGCGGTGATCACAAAGATCCGCACGGACTACGGCGTGCAGATCAACCTGCCCAAGCGCGGCGAGCCCGACGACGACGTCATCACCGTGCAGGGCTACGAGGACAAGGCGCACCAAGCCAAGGAGGCCATCCTCGCCATCGTCCATCAAATTGTGAGTCATAGCATAGGATGTATACGGTATGTTAGGGAAATGGTCGAACGCACTGAATCCGTTTTAGTTGTTAATTACTAACACAGTTATTTCACTAACAAATTTGAAGACTTCAATTATTATTGTATTTAATAAATAAAATAATAAAAATATTATAGGATGCTTAGTTACGCCCAGTTGTTTAGGCGCCACTTTACTCTCACCGTGTCACCTATAGTGCCTTTCTTATTCATCTTAAAAAGCTTAAAGAAGCGGGTAACGGATGCGATACAGTTCCAAAACTTTTCAACATATTGTTATGTCTAATAATTAACAAAATGTATCATTATTTGGCTGCTTTTGGAAAGCTGGACGACATCCTGAAATCACGCACATTTCCGCAAAGCCTAAAGACCAAGGTTTACAATCAATGTGTGCTGCCCACGCTAACGTACGGTGCCGAGACATGGACACTCACTAAGGAGACTATGCACAAAATAAAAGTCGCACAGAGAGCCATGGAGCGTGCCATGCTCGGCATAAAACTTCAAGATCGTGTACGGAACACTGAAATCCGATACCGTACCAAGGTAGAGGACGTCGGTAAACGAATCACTAAACTTAAGTGGGCGTGGGCGGGCACAGAGCGCGGCGGGATGACGGAAGGCGGACCAAAGCAGTGACAGAGTGGCGGCCCAGACTTGGACAACGCTCGGTAGGCAGACCACCAGCCCGATGGTCAGGTGATATAGTGACAGTGGAAGGGAAGTACTGGATGAGAGCTGCACAGGACCGTGAAAAATGGCGCAATAAAGAAGAGGCCTATACTCAGCAGTGGGTGGATGTGGGCTAGATAGATAGATAGATCATTATTTATTCAGTATATATTCACGTGTCAAATAATTTAATTAAATACAAAATGTCAAGAATAAATATCACATCAGTATCACATAATGAACTACATAGTATTTTTAGCCTCATTTTCAAACCAAAGCATACCGAAGAAGCATAGAAAGCATTGCATTACTACAATTTTAGTAAATTAAACTTCTTGTGTATAATGTAACGTATATATAAAAAAAATATTGTCATTGGAAACAAAGATCACGATGAAAAAAAGAAATAGGGCGCATTTCGAATCAGGCTTTCCGCGCCGCCGGTAGCGATCAGAAAAGCAAAAAAACGTATGAGTTTTGCTGCTGACAGTAATTCGGCACGCGATTACGGGTGCTTTAATCAATTCAGCGCGTCCGGGAACGCTGGGAGTGTTTCGTGTAGGATAGCACTTCACGCTCGTGCAAGTCTAGCCAACCCCATGGCAGGAACGCAGTTCATATTTTGATTTTAATCTAAAGCTGAACTGGCGGCAGTTTAACACATTGGCCTCGATTTACACAGTCATACTCTAATCCTAATTTTAAAATCCAACTATCCTTTTCGTTTTGATGACCAATGAAAGATCTATCTTCTGTACTTTCAAGCTATATCCTTGTGTGCAATAAAGTATATTCTATTCTAAAGAGAGGAGATGAATTCAGATGAACGAATGATATTATTTTGAATGAATGATAATCTAAAATAAAGGCGTAGCTGTCAGAGTCGTGCTCTCTAAAATTGTGCAATCGACGCGGCCATAAGGTTCAAATTCGATGTTCGACAGCTCTAATATTAAAATGGTCTTCTCTTGTCCCGTTTTAATCTTTTAAAGGGGAAAAGGACGGACGAACTTAAATTAAGAATTAGAACGTGACAGTGAGAATTAGCCTCATTGTGTCTTCCGCTCGCTTTGCATCGCCCAACCGTTACCTAGCTTGACATCCCGTTTGCCCCCAGGACCAGCAGTTCCGCGAAGAAGTGGACATCGACCCCCGCGTGCACAGGAGGCTGATCGGCCTGCGCGGCAAGAACATCCGTCGCATCATGGACGAGTTCAAAGTAGACATTCGCTTCCCGAAGAACCAAGATGACACCCTTGTCGTCATCGCCGGCGACGAAGACAACGTTCTCGACGCCAAGGACCATCTGCTCAACCTCGCAGAGGAATACGTGAGTTACATTACAATACATACATAAATCGTGCTCTATCTCCGAAAGGGTGAACAGAGTATTCATAACGATGGTACATACGCAGATCTTAACGTTTGATACTACCCCTAGTGACAAGTTGCCAGCTTGTAAGCCTATCTAGCTCTAAACTCACCAAAACCATTAAAATACATCTTGGCAAAAAAATTAGATAAAAAATCAGGGCATGTAGATCCGTCGTCGTCACGTAAAATTGTAATAGAGATGTGTTGAAAATGCGTACAATATTGGCAAACGAAAGTACAAAAAATAACCGGCCAAGCACGTGTCGGGCCTAGCAAAGTGTAAGGTTCCGTATTTGTCCAATAGTACTTATGTACATACCTGTTTAAGACAGTTAATATTCATCAAAATATTTTTCTATGATATTTGTAGTACCTTCTTACTTATACAAGTACATTTTATAAGTTGGTCTATTATTCGATAAACTGTAAAGCCTACTTGATGTTGATAGTTTTCCTTTTAAATTCATCATATACACTACTATCGTGAATTTTATCACATTTCCAACAGAGAAAACTAATAAAAAATTTTTTAGTTTTGTTCCTCAGCTTTGTCGGCATGATTAATATTGTAGGTATATCCATGCCAAATTACAGCCTTCTAGTACTAAGAGTTTCTGAGATAAGCCGCGGACGGACAGACAGACAGACGGACATTGCGAAACTATAAGGGAACCCTAAAAACGGGTTCGGTTACGATTTTTTTTTATGCGGCAGGTGATGTTAGTTAAAGTCTCTTCAGTTATCTGTTTTTAGGACAGATTGAAATTACATTTACATTTTATTTTCCTGTAAGAAACTCGAAAGGTTACTCTTTTATACAATGTAGGTATTATAGACGGTATTATAGGTAGACGAGGTTATTATATATCTCTGGGGCAAAATATTAATTTACCTGGCCTACTTTTCACTACCTTTCTCCTTCGCACATATTACTTTTAATCAGTAATAGCAATTCTTTCCTGCTCGTTGAAGTTATTGATTCAGCTGAAACTACTGCAATGTAAGCACATGTTGCATGGAAGTAATAGGAGGGGTCGCGCTAAACTGGTGCAATAAAATGTTTAATCACGCGATGACACTGAGCTCATAATCGCGGGTAGTAACACGCTTACTCCTTTATTTTTTTGTGTACTTTAATACTTCAATAAAAAACGGGTCTTTAAATTATCATATTATTAAGCATGATTAACCTTAAAACTTTAAATTCGTATTACAATATGTATCTGAGTATGTAAACGGAAGTCCCAATGGAGATTATGATGATAATATCCAACCCACTCGCTCAATCATACTAATTTTCTAAATGTGGAATCACCATAAAATGACTCATTCACGTTTATTAGCAAAATACCCTATGTGCGCGTAATTTGAGCTGTTCAGTGACATGTCATTTTCCAGTTAGGCAGTGTTTTTAATGTCCTTGTATCATGAGCGCACGCTCAAACGAACGAACACGACATTTAATTCATAGAATTGATTAATTCTGAATGTTATTTTTGTCCTACAGCTCCAAGACGTAGTAGACCGGTACACTCGGCCAACGGCGCCTTCGCTGGGCGACTTCAGCGACCTGAGCGGCGGCGACGCGGGCGCAGGCAACAGCGGCGCCGCGCCCCCCGTCGGAGCCGCCGGGTTCGTGGTGAAGGGCGGGCCGTGGGAGCAGCGCGCGCCCGACACCGCCTCCACGCAGGAGTTCCCCACCATGGGGGGCCCGCGCGCCGCGCCGCCGCCCGCGCAGCCCTCGCCCGCGCCCGCCGCCTGGGGCCCGCGCCGTTAGGCTCCCCCCCGCTCCAACGCACGTACACGCAATAATAACTACGTAGATTCCTTCCCTTTCATGATCTCCGACTGACTTCTTTCTTTCTTACAAGCTGCTTTTGATCAGCCAAACATGAGGTGAATGTATTCGGGAAACTGAACACCTTTTTTATCAAAGAATAGAGCGCTCGGTTCCCTATCAAAGAACAATTTAATTTTCAGTTCCGTGGCGTTGCACATGCACATGATATTTTTTATTTTTTAATATTTTTCTTTGAAAGAGATGTTCAGTTTTGTAGTGCTGCCTTTATTTGACCGATCTTAAAACCAGCATATGTTATCGTTTCTCTTACCCAAGCGATGCTATTTTCCTAAGCTGTGTGTTGTATGGCTCTCTGAGCCGTGCATGTTCGTGTCCGCCCGAGTGTCTGCGTGTGTATTGTTCAGTCTCGTGCCCAGTCTTCCCGCTCGTCGCCCGTCGTCGCCCGTCGTCGCCCGTCGTCGCCCGTCGTCGCGCTGCTAGCCTCTCGCTGGGTCTCTGAGCGCGTGTCGAGGGCGTGTGATTATATGCATACATATACATACTATATAAGTCTGTTCGTAGTGTAGACCGGGACCGCAGTAATATTAATTACGTTTTGTTACCGGCGCCTGTGGTGCGCGCCAGGATCGTTCGGCCTATTTTTACTGCGCAGTTAAAATGCTGAAAGTTATTTTTACAACCGTACGAAGGTACGCACGTTATTTATTCGACGTACCTAATGAAATACGTCAACATTAGATAAACAATGAATATGTTCGAGTCTTATTCATTAGACTTGGTAATAAGCTGTGTACTTAGATATACGTTTCCAGTGAAACAACACTATGTTCCATTAGTTCTGATAAATAATGCAATGAAATTAGGCTGATCGATGAGATGTATAAATAAATTAATCAACGCCATTTTTAATAAAATTACGGAAATATACAGAAAATGCCATTTGACTAAGTTATGTTGATATTTATAGCAGGGATCTAATATCATGCATCCATATTGAGTGCATAATTACTTATTGTTTAAATTAAATTATATGAATTGTCTATTTTTCATAATAGTTTTTCTTTATTATTATAAAGTATGATTTTTCTATTCTATGTTATAAGTGTTGCCTATAACAATAATGAATCCATAAATAATAAGACAAAAATGAATATTTTTACAATGTAATGTACATAGAAAATTGTGTTTGAAATATAAATAAAATCTTTTACAAGAATAACTATAGCGTAGTTTTATTCGATTGAATAAAATATGAGTAAACGTCGTCGGACATCATGTGTTCTAGTATTTGTTCCATCGCCACGGGGTTCTCTTCGGGTACCTTTAAAACACAATATAAAAAAATGCTTCATTCATTGAAATCAGTCAAACCGGTATCACTCAAAGTAACAAGTGACCTGAATACACATACTTTTTTGCTGGTAAGTAGTACTTTACAGTATTTTTTGTACATTTTTAACTCTGCCAATAAGTACCAAATTAATTAATGAACTTCAGTGCGTCTTGTTTGGATCCACACTAAAGTCCTTCAAAAGTTTGCAAGGGCGCTACTTTATAATTTTTATAGTGGAATCCTCACCCAGTGCCCCGAGCCGAAGACTCCCCAGAAGGTGAGCTGCCTCGCGCCCTTGTAGAAGCCGTTGCTGCCGCCCCGGATGGGAGTCCTCGCAGCACGTTGCAACTCCAGCGCTCCAGGCCACCTCAGCTTGTGCACCCAATTTGATGCGCCTGCCGCGGGAGGACCACATTATTGGTAAGTTTGACTATTATAAACATGTGCATAGTGGCCTAGATACTGTAATCGGACATTTCACACACGGTCATTTAATTCCAAACTAGGGAAACTAGTCTGTACTATGGGTATCAGACAGACAGCTCAGAATTCCTCTGACTTGACGCGTGAGTTTGACGCCAGTGCCATCTCGTTCTCTTTACTGCGTTTATGATAATAGGACAGCATGATAATGGCCCCGATTCGGGAAGTCGTGCTCTAATTCTAATAATCCAGCTACCATTTTCGCTTTTATAACCAATGAAAGAGAGGTGATGAATTCAGACGAACGAATGATAACCTAAAATAAGGGCATAGCTGGCTGTCAGATTAAGAAACTTTAGTCGTATGTTTTACGTACTCTTTAAAATTATGCAATCGACGCGTCCATAAGGTTCAAATTCGATGTTTGACGGCTCTAATATTACGATGGCCAACTCCTGTCCCTTCCCTTCTACTTACCCGCCAAAGGTGTGATAACATCCAAATTTCCATTATACACTGCAACCTTTAATTTGGTATTGTTCAAGAGCGATTCTACTGAAATAAGAAACACAATTTACTTATGTAATTTAGATATAAATCTTAATTTATTGAGGAATTGACGGGTTACTCAACCATATAAATGCGTATTAATTACGACTTTAATTTGAACGTTAAATATGATCCTTGGTGAAAATTGTTCATTTATACTTTTCTTTGCCTATTCGACCAAAAATAGGTAAGTACTTACAAAATTTCAGGGAGGGCACTAATTGGCTCGGGCGCAAACTGTTCCAGACTTCATCCGAAATATAGTTCCAATGTAGACTTTGGTTCACAGCGTGCGACAGTGTAGGCTTCACGTATCTGTTTATAGTTTGTGACAATTTCTCCAGAGCTGGGTAGGGACTTGGCTCGTTTATATTATTAAAATTTATCTCCAAATTACTTTTAGAAAATGACGAGAATAGAGATGTTTCCGTCTCTAGCGCTTGCACATAGTTTTTGCTGTCAACGTAATTTCCAAGTTTTCTTGCTATGCCCATGGAATGGGAATATGATTTTTGATCGAAAACACCCTGAAATATAAAGAGGTCAACCATAATTGACAAGCCTTTGGTTTTAGTAGCACTTATTAAATTATAGATAGCAAACCAAATATAGTTCTTTTCTTACCATACTGTACAGAAATAGCGGTTGCACTAAAGAGCTTTCTTTAGGATCCACCCATCCGCTGCCGATTCCTATACCCTTGAAGTTCATTTTTAATCTTTTGCTTTTGATGGCCTAAAACAAAAAAAAAATAACAATTAGGTACTTATCGATAAATTATAACTTCATTATTATAACTGTAATCTTAGTTTATTATTTTGAGTAGGTATGCTTTATCTAATCGATTTAATCTTTATTACAAAACCTTTTTCGGTAGGCACACGTACTCTATGCAAGTAGCATCCCAATCGAGGTGTCAGTTTGCCTCCGTAACTTTGTCCAAAAACGAATGTGGATGTTTTGCGAAACTGCTTGTGCCTTCTAAAGAAAGCTTTTATTACTTTGTAGAGGTCGAGCACTGTAAACGGAAAGAACATTTTAGTAATCCAACACAAACAGCGCGTTTAATATTGTAGAAATCATCTAAATAAAGTAGAATATTTGTTTTCTATAATTTTATAGCGACTTTTTTTACGAACCACATTATTTTCCCTTATTTTTTTTTTTTTTTTTTTAGAATTATAATTCTTCGAGTTCTGTTAACCTTTTACAAATAATATTAAACATAATTAATCGAATAATTGTTTAAAGACAAACATCGTGGATTTTTTACTTACCCATTTCTCTATCGGTCTTAACGTACAAAGATTTGTCAGTGAGATAACTGAACCCTGTGCCCACTGGATGGTCTATTAATAATAGGTTTCTTCCCTTTACCTGAGACAAAGTTATGTTATTATAAATGGATCTAACAAGTCAAACAGTACACTAAATCAGAATAAGTGGAATTTAACGATCAAATTGTAAAGAACATTCAAAATGTTCTTCAAATAACTTCGAATATCAAGTATAAGTATATTTTTTAATTCAGGTACTCGTTGTATACAAGTGCATGGAACAGTTAAGAATGTATCGATTTTTATCTGACCTACTAAACCGCAGCTGAGTAAAGCTAAGCAAAGTTCACAGTGGTCCGGATCTGTATACGGTAACCACAAGTTGCATGGCACCTGGTTTACTTTACATTTCCGCAGTTAGGTTTTTCAAGTCTATAGAATAATATCCAATGCATAAAATTATTTGACTTCATCTTCATTTGGTAGCTAATCTTTTTCTTTGCTGTAATAATTAGCAAGAGGTTCTAGTGGATACAGAATGGCTTTTCTTACCCAAGTATGGTTCCGTGGTTTCATGTTCATATCTAAAGGGCCCAATTCAGCAAAGTTGCCAATGCCACTAGCAGCAAGTCCTGGTCCGCCTTGGATCCAGATGACGAGCGGCTTGCGGTCGGCGTCCAGCGCCGTGCCATCGGCGTAGTACAGCCAGTAGAACAGGAACGCTCCCGGGCGAACCTCCACGTAGCGCTGCACACTCTTCCAGGGACGAGCGTTGAGGGCTTCGATGTAGGGGTTCGGCTCTGCGGATTTACAAGCGCACTGTTAGTCAACGTTGCTATTCCATTTGGTTTAGAAGTATTGATGAACTTTAAAGCTGTCTTTTTAATACTTTCAGCTTAAAATTTAAGTTGATAAGGCAAAGATAAACACGTAACTAAACAGTTACTGTTTTATGCACTTAAATTTATACCTGCTTTAGTACATCCTATTACAAAAGCAGACACAGAAAATAAGAACAGTTTTATAAACATTTTACATGTATTAGTTATATTTATTTAGGAACGAGCTCTAATAGGCACCGAGTTTTGGTGACTATCTATGAAAAGGCACGACGCGTCAGGCCCACAATTCCGCACGATATGGCACCATCATCCTGTCCACTAGGTACTTTAATTTATTAAATGAATGAGGCAAATGTACAAAAATATGTTCAGAACGAGTGATGCTGTCACGCGCAATCCATTAGGGAAAAACGTTTATTGTGTTAACTTGAGAACTATTTGAGCGCCGGTCGTCTAGTGGTTAGGGCCGCTGCCTCCCGTCCGGGAGACGCAGGTTCGATCCCCACCACGTACCAATGTGTTTTCGAATTTCGAATTCATATGTACGTTTATTCGACGCTCTTACGGTGAAGGAAAACATTGTGATGAAACCTGCACACTCCTGCGAAAAAATTCAAAGGTTGTGTGTAAAGTCGACCAACCCGCACTGGGCCAGCGTGGTCGACTAAGGCCTAATTGCTCTAATTCAGAGTAGGCTCGAGCCCCTCCGTGGGGACGAATATGAGCTGTTGATGTGTTAACGTAGGTAAATAGATGGTACCTATCGGTAGTAACTTTTTTAGGGTTTAAAACCCAAATCATTCGTTTTCATTTAACGGTTGAATACTTGTAATGTCGTCTGTAAAGTAACAGAGCGAATTGAATTTTTAAACGAAAATATTTGTATGGAAGGAAGGAAAGAAGTTGGTATCTCTCAACCCCTCTGGAAAAATGCGAGTAAATGTACCTATATGTCAGCTATAGATTATTATTGTTACAGATAACGTCTGTTAACGAAATAAACGAAAAGTAGAAAAAGAAAAATTTTGTCGATTTTGGACAGGACTCGAACCTGCATCTCCTTGGCTATCCACTCACTCTGAGCATTAAAAGTAAAATTAAGTAAAATTTCGTAGACCTTTCACAGAGCTTGGTGGCATAATTGGTATTGCGCCTGTTTCTGGCCCGGATAGCCAAGGAGATGCAGGTTCGAATCCTGTCTAAGATCGACAAAATTTTTCTTTTTCTACTTTATGATTATTATATGTCAGCTGTTTCCCTTAGTACAGGTTCCGCTTAGTTTGTGAGATTTCCCCACGTTTTTCCTAAACATTCGTGTTTCGTCTGTCGATTATCTTAGCTAAATGCACTGTAGTAGCATAATGGAGGCCTATTGATAAGTAAGTCCACTCTTTTGAACAACGTACTTATATAACGTGTTACAAAAAAAAAATCTTACCAAAGGCATTTCATTTCCATCTCTAGAGGTCAGCTGTGTCGGTTCAGATATTATGTAATTTTGGGTCAATGCGACTATTTTACCGCTACGGTTAAGTTTTAAGTAAGTACTTACTTAACAAAGTTATTTACCCATCTTTTACTGAAGTATCGTAACGACCTTGCTTTACTTACGCATTCATTTACGTCGCTATTTCCAAATAACTACTTACCTCAAGATTTCATACATTGTTAGAAAATTTGTCATCAAAAATAAAAATAACGTACTTATACCTAAACAGTGTTGTAGTTGTGAAGATTAATAATTCTAACCTAATAGGAATGTAAAGCAGATTTGGTTTCGAAATCTAAACCATGATTGGTGCCTTTGCTTTTTGTAGACTTTTTATTTTATTCAGCGTGTGATCGCTCGCAGCACAGAACATTATAAGAGAGGGCTCACAGTCGGCATTTTCCTTTCGGAATACCTATACCTACTAAATGTACAATACGACCGACCGAGTTTATGCGAATGCTATTTGCGGATGTTATTTGGTACTTGTTGCATCGACAGTTGCGAGGTTGACAAAATATGCAAATAAAATTGAGCATTTAATATGAAATTACTCAAAAACCTGGCAAACACAGAGGGTATACAATACAGGATGGCCTATTTCGATTGGATTGGATTGGTCAATATGGGTAACACTGAGACTATAAGACATAAAAAGATATGTTCTAAGGAACCATGACGCCGATTTTAGTGACAAGAATAACAGCATTCATAAAGTTTAAAAAAAGCTCGTTCTTCCCTATTCAGTTCGTAAATCGAAACCGGTCGTATTGAAGAAAAAAAAAATAAGTTAGGCAAAAAATTCATTCGATCTGTTTCAAAAGAATAATTTGTTCTGTCGACAAAATACCATCAGATCTACAGATCATTCGATCTGCTTTAAAATAACCAATAGTTTTTGGGACCTCGTGTTAAGCGATCAAACAAATTTCGATGTCCAGTACGGAACTCTACATACACAAATCTACATAAACAAGGTATTTGTATCGTTCTCGCGTTTTTATGTATGACCCTGTATAACGGGGGAATTTCATCCTCTTGTCTTGTCTGGCTGCCCTAAAAAAAATTGCATTCAGGGTAGTCTGCTTACAGGGGTATTAAAGGTTTAGAATTAGAAGCTTGTGTTTAAAAAAAGATTATCAATAAAAACTTATGTTGGATGTAGGTAACTTGGTAATGACAGTTTCTATTAATAAATGGAAAGGCGGAAACAAACAAAACTATCTGATGTCATTTAAAATAATCTTATATTATTGTAGGATTAATTATTAAAATAACAAATCGAAAAATGACCCTAATATACTTTCATTATTATTATTAAGTTGTCTAGGTCGAGACCGCCTAGTTGTGTACGCGTAGGGTGCCTGCGTTGTCGGTTGCGGGTATCGCTCGTCGTATGAGGTAGTTTCATAACTTGGGCGGCGGCGTATAGGGTACTGCTCGTAGTCTGGGCGTCTTGTGGTCGGGTAGTAAGGGTCAGGAAGCCTTGTGGGCCTCGGCACAGGCCTGTACTGTACAGACACGGGCGACACTCCGACCACGTGACCGAGCTGACCTCCGACCATATGAGGCCTGTATGTGATCTGTGGCTCGTCTATGCCGTCGTGGACAGGTTTGATGTCGTCTAAAAAGCAAATTAAATTATTGGTGTTGTAATGAAAGCTGGCTCAAGAAGTTATTATTTTATGATAGAGTTATTTGATGTGCATGCAAAGACTTTTGATATTATTTGTGAATTGGAACAAATTGCACAAAAGAGCATAGAACACCTAAAGCAACGGGTGGAAATGACTAAGATCTTCGAAGTGGAGATTTTCTCTATTCGGAAGTCGTAAATACGGCGGCATCATCATCTTGATCGGAGCTTTTGCAACAAAGGTTGCTGAATGCTGCCATACACAACCTAGTGCGCTATAGGACTAAGACCCTTAAATTTAAGTCTAAATAAAATAAAAGTATTACTAGTGGCTCTGTGAGGTGTAAGACCTCGTGAGTTTTTTTTAAATGGCTAAAATATAATTTTTACGTTATCAACCCCCATATCTCATCCATTTTGAAAAAATCGAAATACTGAATCGACAAAAAATTATATATATTTATCGAACCTGCTCACAAAATTTCATGAGAATTGGTTGCGAAACGAGACCTGTAGAGGAGAACAAACCACGGAGATAAATGTATTTGTCTGCGTGAGATGGACATACAATAGCAATTTTGGCCTTGCTGAAACCAAGACGCTTCGCGCTCGCTCGATATAGTGTGTAGAGACCAGAAAACCTAATACATAGGTACATACCCGAAGGGTGATGCTGTATTGGGGGGCGATAAGGGTTGTTCTGGAAATATCCGCCAGACGCGTAAGAGGGTCGGTTGGGTCTTTGCTGCTGCGGTTGCGTTTGTGGGTACTGCGGTGTTTGAGGATATTGCGGCTGCTGTGGATGCTGCGGCACGTTGGGCGGGGACTGCGGCCGATTGAACAGTCCAAAGAAAAATTTGCTATCCCCGTAGCTGTATTCGTGGCCTCTCCGATAGTTCTGTGTTACTGTGAGATACATTAAACCATTAAATACATAATTTATTTGTAGACTGAAAATTTCATTATCGTCATATTATTCCAAGTGATCTTCCTTTAATTTAAAATAAGTACGGTAAAATTACAATGTAGGTACTGTAAGGAGTGGGCCGCCTCCTTTGTAGTTACTGGCTGTTGGTTAGTTTTGATGTTTCGTACAATAATTTCGAATTGCGAATTGATCGTTTTTGTTTAAACTCCGAGTGCCAACGGGCTACGGAGCAGTCGTTTTGTATATGGAAGCTAAAATCTTAAAAGATATCAATATATCGATTTCAAATTGATTCATTTGTGTTCGTCATTGTTAGAATAAGGTTAGAATAGTGTCCATAAGACAAACGCCCCCCTATTCTATTGTACCTACTTATTATTACTTGTCTGACAACTTATATTTCTTGGGAAAAGTTTTTCAGATTTATGGTCTGAACTGTCTCGTAAAGGATAGTAAACGAGTTAAATTTCACGGTTTTGAGCTGTTGATGATGAATGAACTACAACTATTACAAGTACGAGTAATGTAATCGATCTTTTCGATCAGTAGGTAATACTATTATTTAATATGCATATTTATGCAGGGGACACCCTGCATAAATATGCAGGAATTTTACTGAAAGAAGACATTCTTTCAGTAAAATTCCTACACAATATTTCCCGCTATGTGGAATAGTCGTGGCCGTGTTTAGATAACTACTTACAGGCACTTAAATCATGTTCATCATAATCGTCTATATCCCCGCAGTCGTCTGGATCGTCACTTTGCGGCTCTTCCTGCAGACTGGGATTGTACCCCTGATTGAAACTCCCAGGTCCAGGAGTCAGCAAATCGTGAAAAGCTCCAAGGGTCCGACCCTGATATCCCACATCCCAACTTCTGGATATTCTGCGATGAGGAGCGATCTTGTTCGTTGGACATAGCGAGTTTACTGTCACAGCAGTCAATGGCACTATTATTATTAAAACCTAAACACACAAAGGACTTTTTAAGATTAAATGCACAATACATATGAAACTAACTATTAGTGCTTCGCACAATTCAAAACAATACGCACCAAAACCAGCTTAAACGAATTATACTGACTCGATACCATGATAAATATTTATTTGTACTTATAATTTATTTGCTGTATGTAACGCAAGGAGCAAGTTACTTTCCGGCGAGAGGACTATCTTCGATCTGAACTCGGAATGAAACTTCAAAGGACCAAATGCTCGGGCTCCCACGCGGCGTGAAATGAATGTAAATCCTTGGGCAATGACCGCCCCTTTTTAAGATATGGTCAATACTGCGAAATTATTACGTAGGAAAACATACAAGCTATTTAGCTACGTAGACAGCACATTGTGACATTTTGTTTTTTAAATTACTATAATATAATTATAGAATTTAGAGATTAGTCTCAAGAAACTAATGCGTGGTGACACTATTTACCTATGTACCTATAGTTTATGAGCGCAATAAAATAATGAATCCCTAATGATAGAAATAAATTTTTAAGTAGTCCCGTCTGGTCAATTATAAATTTTATTTTCTCTTGTAGTATATTCCGGCCTATCTTTTCTACTATTGCTTTAAATAGGACATTAAGTAACTAAGTAGGAAGGTGTAACTATGGGTACGATGTGATACTTACAAGCTTTATTTGTTTGTTTTGTTGAAAGTTGTTTACGGAAAAGAATCCCGTCAAGGTGTAACGGGAGACGTCAAACTTAAACCGGTAGTGGCAAAAAAAAGAATTACATATCGAGTAGGTCGTCGAATTACTAAATACAGCCGACCGCACATCAAGCGTATAACTTGACTCTGCAGTTTCTTTATCCCTTAGCATTTAGAATTTGGTTTGTTGTTCGTAATGTATCATCTACTAGCGATCCGCCCGCAGTTACGCTCGCGCTATCTAAGATTTTCCCGTGGGAATAAGACTTCCCGGTTTTGTCGAGTTTACACACAATGCTACTTGCACTGATTTTCTTAAGACGTTTTCCTTCACACACACGGCCTCACGGGGCTCACGGGGGCCGCCAATAATGCCAACATTTTCATTTAAACTGATATAACCGGCCAAGCACGTGTCACGTCACGGGCCACGCAAGTGTAGGGTTCCGTAGTTGTCCACTACCAACATTCATCAAAATAATTTTCTATGATATTTGTATCAAATTTCTTACTGTACATTTTGTAAGTTGGTCTATTATTCGATAACCTGTAACCTGATAACCTCGGGGAATAACCCATCTTTTTCACATTTCCAAATAAAACGGTTTCGCTGGTAGAGGGGGGGGGGGAACTTGACTCTAACAATAAAAAATAAATTTAAAATTTAAAAACCCCCGAAGCAAAAAAAGCAAAACATTAAAAAGTCAAAAATAATACCTATTGTTGAGCCATCAAATTCGATAAAGTAACACATATATTTTAATTTTATTACAGAATTTGATGGATGGCACGATTTTGTTTGTTCGTTGAAATGACGCTATAATGTCGCGTCGTCTAGCGGTCCAGAATGCAGTCGCGGGCGTATTGCTGAAATGCGAACTGAGAACCTCCTCCTATTTGAAGTTGGTTGAAAATGTGTATGAATTATTCTACCCGTGCGAAGCCGGGGCGGCCCTCTAGTTACAAATAAATTATGATATATGAGTACAGTTATATCTAAAAGGATCACTATCAAATTGGAGAGTATTTTTTAAGAGAGTACTAGTGTGCTGGATATCCTGGCTACAGCAACAACTCATCGTGTAGCCATCATTGCATTGTATGTAGAATCAAATACTGATCAAAACGAATCCAAACACGATATATCTGCTATTGTTTTTTCAAGAGTGTACTAGAGTGCTGGATATCCTGGCTGCAGCATCAGCTCATCGTGTTGCCACCACTGCAATGTATGTAGAATCAAATACTGAGCAAAACGAATCCAAACACGATATATCTGCTATTGTTTTTTCAAGAGTGTACTAGAGTGCTGGATATCCTGGCTGCAGCATCAGCTCATCGTGTTGCCACCACTGCAATGTATGTAGAATCAAATACTGAGCAAAACGAATCCAAACACGATATATCTGCTATTGTTTTTTCAAGAGTATACTAGAGTGCTGGATATCCTGGCTGCAACATCAGCTCATCGTGTTGCCACCACTGCAATGTATGTAGAATCAAATACTGAGCAAAACGAATCCAAACACGACATATCTGCTATTATTTTTTCAAGAGTGCTGGGTATCCTGGCTGCAGCATCGGACCAATAATTCCATTATCATGCAGAGTTATAAAGCACACATGGGTGTTTCAAATTTTAGGTCACACGTACGTTTAAAAGGAAAAATATACATTATGCGTCTAAGAACCCTACCGCAGTTAACAAAAGAGCTGATGACCTTGAAACGGCTGAACCAATTTTGCTCAAAGGTTGACTGGAAGAGATCCCTCACGGGATAAGTCCGCCTTTGCACTGTAAACTTTTCTTGTGACTTCTTATTGTAATGTTACTTTTACTGTGCAATAAAGTGTTTACATACATACATTATACATATTTGATGAAACATGTCTAAGAACCATCATCGCTAGAAAACCTGCTTTCAAATTAAAACCCGGGTTGACCCGTAAGTGCTACAGACAGACAGACACTCAGACAGACACACAGACACACATAGCGGTCAAACTTATAACACCCCTCTTTTTTGCGCCGAGGGCTAAAAATAAGCACTACTAAATAAATTTTAAAACGTACACTAGCATCGAAAAATTGTTTTAGCAAACACCCAATATTTTTTAAAAACTTATCCAACGATACCATAACCTTTACGTGTAAACTAGAGGAACCCTAAAAAATAGTATCTTGACCTAAGAAGAATTTCGTGAAACGGGTACAAAAATTATAAATTATTCTTATCTAAGCTGTGATATGTCAGTAAATGAACGTCGTGGATATGTTGGACACATAAATTAATATAGTGTTCTCATCATCACGTTTAATACTCTATACTATTATTATAAAGAGGTACTGACTGACTGACTGACTGACTCATCAACGCACAGCCAAAACTACTGAAGCTAGAAATACCAAATTTACACAGTAGGTTACATTTATGGCGTAGAGAAACAATAAGAAGGGATTTTGGAAAATTCCCCTTCTAAGGGGGGAAAAAGGGGGATTCAAGTTTGTATGAAAGTCCGTCATTTCAAAAGTTGGGATCATGAAAATTTGGATTTAGACTGCAATTAATAAATCATTTGATACGTGTTTTAGCATTTTATTAAAATCTCTATTTTGAGGGGAAAAGTAGGGATTAAATGTTTGTATGGAAAGTCTGTCATTTCTAAAGGTAGGAACTTGAAAATTTGGATTTAGGCTGAGATTATCAAATAGTTTGACACGTGTTTTAGCATTTTTTCGAAATCTCTATTTTAAAGTGAAAGTAGGGATTAAATATTTGTGTGGAAAGTCTGTCATTTCTAAAAGATAAGAACTTAAAAATTTGGATGCAGACCGAGATAAATAAATCATTTGACACGTATTTAGGTACTTTTTTGAAATCCCTATTTTAAGGAGGAAAGTAGGGATTAATTGTTTGCATAGAAAGTCTGTCATTTCTAAAGGTAGGAACATGAAAATTTGGATTTAGACTGCAATTAATAAATCATTTGATACGTGTTTTAGCATTTTATCAAAATCCCTATTTTGGGGGGCAGAGTAGGGATTAAAGGTTTGTATGTAAAGTCTGTCATTTCTAAAGGTAGGAACTTGAAAAATTTGGATTTAGACTAAAATTAACAAATAATTTGACACGTGTTTTAGCATTTTTTCCAAATCCCTATTTTAAAGAGGAAGTAGGGATTAAATATTTGTGTGGAAAGTCTGTCATTTCTAAAAGATAAGAACTAAAAAATTTGGATGCAAACTGAGATAAATAAATCATTTGACACGTATTTAAGTACTTTTTCGAAATCCCTATTTTAAAGTGGAAGCAGGGATTTAATGTTTGGATGGAAAGTCCGTCATTTGGGATCATGAAAATTTTTATTTAGACTGCGATTAATAGATCATTTGACACGTGTTTTAGAATTTTATCAAAATCCTTATTTGAGGAGGAGAGTAGGTATTAAAAGTTTGTATGGAAAGTCTGTCATTTCTAAAGATAGGAACTTAAAAATTTGGATTTAGGCAGAGATTATTAAATAATTTAACACATATTTTAGCCCTTTTTAGAAATCCCTATTTTAAATGGAAAGTAAGGATAAATGTTGTTACGGAGAGTCTGTCATTTCTAAAGGTAGGTATTTTTACAGCGAGCTTAAAACATTCCTACTACAAAAATGTTATTACTCAGTTGACGAGTATATTCATGACAAACTAATTGATAAATAAAATAAAATTCCAATGCACACAGCAAATTATGATATAGAATAATAGATATTTTAAGTGTAAAATCATTTGCAATACTATTTAATTTTAATTATTTTATCGCATGAATTTATACACTCTACAATTTAGTATTTTACAATGTTATTTATTTGAAATTGACTGCTATGAGAATATTTATTTTAATCTATTTATTTTAATCTATTTTAATTTAATAACTTAAAGAATTTTATATTTTACAATTTAATTTTTGTTAATTTTGGATTGCATTGTTTTGGATCTGTTTTCAATTTAAATTACCTAAATAATTTTGCAACACCCTTACAGGGTTCATGTATGCCACTTACCTTTATTATATTTAATACCTACAATTTATATACATGATTGCAAATAAATGAATCTAATCTAATCTAATCTAAAGGTAAGAACTTGAAAATTTTGATTAACAAATCATTTGATTCATGTTTAAGCATTTTTTCGATATCCCTATTCTTAAGTACAAATTACCGTATAATAGCCTAAGACTGTTATATATGTCAATGGCAGATTCAATTATTAACTATGGTATTTCTAGCTATGGCAGAACGTATAAAACTTATCTACAAAGTATTTATAATTTACAACTAAGGCTATTAAAAGCTATTGTTCCTCTAAAGATCAAATATAAGTACAAAAATAATTATGATAACTTATTCCAGTATTCCAGGGTTTTAAATATATTCGATAAAGTGAAATTCATTATTGTATCCGATTATTGTTCAGAAGTCAAAAATTTAGAAATAAAATCCAGGGCTAAAAACTTGTGGAAATTGTCTAATCTTCCTCTGTGTTGCATACCTAAATTTAACAACGATTATGGTAGAAGGGTCGGGAGGTGCATCCTACCTCAGATACTGAACAGTTTACCAAAAATTGTAGCAGAAAAAGTAATTAATGAGACAAATCCCAAATATATCAAAAACATTGTCAAAACATATTAATTAAGGGATAGGTATAAATCTTTAGTGCTCTCTGAGGGACCTGACCTGGACCTGAGGCACCCCCGTCCTCCTAAATTCATGGAAATCCTTCATGGAAAGTGTCATTTTTAAGGCAAGAACTTAAAAATTGACATTTAGACTAAGGAAAAATAATCGTTTGACATGTTTCTCATTTTCTTGAAATCCCTATTTTGAAGGAAAAGTAGGGATAAAGTTTTGTTATGGAAAGTTTGAGATCCGGCTACCACCCCAAAAGACGACAACAACTGGCCCTGGTAACACACAAAGTGCGCACACTGAGGTTGGACGAAAAACTAGTTGAGCTGGAAGAAGAAGTAAACAAGTTGCGCTGGGACGTTATTGGTTTATCGGAGATCCGAAGAGAGGGAGAGGATACGATAACCTTACAGTCCGGCCACTTGTTCTACTACCGGGAGGGAGAACAGAAATCCCAAGGTGGTGTTGGATTTATTGTTCACAAGACTCTCATGAACAACATTGTGTCCATTGGAAGTGTGTCGAATAGGGTAGCGTGCCTTATACTCAGAGTATCTAAGTCATACTCGATGAAGGTCATACAGGTGTACGCCCCAACCACGACGCACACAGATGATGAGGTGGAAGATCTGCATGAGGACATTAGTAGGGCCATACATAGCTCCAAAACACATTTCACTGTTGTCATGGGAGACTTTAACGCAAAGCTGGGCTGTAGAAGCGATGATGAGTTGAGAGTGGGGCAATTTGGATATGGGCAGCGAAACGCCAGAGGACAGAGGCTGGCCGATTTTCTGGAGAAAGAAGGACTCTTTATGATGAATTCTTTCTTCCAGAAGCCGCCTCATAGAAAATGGACCTGGATGAGCCCCGACGGTGTAACTAAAAACGAGATCGACTTCATTATGAGCACCAAAAGGCAGATATTCAATGATGTCACTGTGATCCACAAGGTTAAAACCGGTAGCGATCACCGAATCGTCAGGGGCATATTGAATATCAATGTCAAATTGGAAAGGCTGCGTATGATGAAGTTCACGCTCCGACCGTCAAATGCACATATCCAAACCCCCAGGAGCTTTCAACTCGAACTGTCAAACCGCTTCGAACTGCTAGACAGCTGTACATCAGTGGACGATATTAACAGCAGGCTAGTAGAAACTGTCCACACGGTAGGGTCTAAGTATTTCAAAACTCACCGTAAAAATAGACCTCAAAAACTATCCGATCACACCCGAAACCTCATGGCTAGTAGACGTTCTATGACGCTCCAAACCTCCGAAGACGCTGAGTCTTATAGGCAGCTCAATAGACAGATTATGATGTCCCTGCGACACGACATACGCTCCTTCAATACACAGCGTATTAAGGAGACCATCGAGCGGAACCAAGGCTCCAAAGTGTTTGCAAGAGACATGTCTATTGGGCAAAGCCAGCTGACAAAGTTAAAGATCGAGGATGGAAGCGTAATGTCGAACAAGTCAGAGGTGCTACGGGAGATAGAGAGGTTCTATGGACAGTTATATACCTCGGTGTCTTCTGAGCCTGCTGGCTCAGCGACGGACCCCAGAGCCAAGCTAACCCGACACTATACCGAGGATATCCTGGACATCAGTTTGTACGAGATTAGGATGGCTCTCAAACAGCTTAAGAACAACAAGGCACCGGGCGAGGATGGAATTACCACAGAGCTTCTGAAAGCAGGCGGGACGCCGGTACTGAAAGTCCTTCAGAAGTTATTTAATTCCACCTTGCTCGAGGGCAAAACGCCTGAGGCGTGTAACGGGGGTGTTGTGGTACTGTTCTTCAAAAAAGGTGACAAAACCTTACTGAAGAACTACAGGCCCATAACACTGCTGAGCCACGTCTATAAGCTGTTCTCGAGAGTTATCACGAACCGTCTCGAACGCAGGCTCGATGACTTCCAGCCTACTGAACAAGCCGGTTTTCGAAAGGGCTATAGCACCATAGACCACATACATACGCTGCGGCAGATTATACAGAAGACTGAAGAGTATAATCGCCCATTATGCTTGGCGTTTGTGGACTATGAGAAAGCCTTCAATTCCGTCGAAACATGGGCTGTTCTAAGAGCTCTCAAGCGATGCCGTATTGACCATCGGTACGTTGAAATGCTGAAGTGCTTGTACAACAATGCCACCATCTCAGTTCGAGTACAGGAACATTCCACGAAGGAAATCCCCCTAAAGAGAGGAGTAAGACAGGGAGATGTAATCTCTCCGAAACTGTTCACTGCTGCTCTGGATGATTCCTTCAAGCTCCTGGAATGGCAAGGACTAGGCATCAACATCAACGGCGAATACATCACTCACCTTCGATTTGCCGACGATATAGTAGTCATGGCTGAGTCGCTTGAAGATCTTGGGAAAATGCTCAGTGACCTCAATAGAGTTTCTCAACAAGTAAGTCTTAAAATGAATATGGACAAAACGAAGGTCATGTTTAACGTCCATGTTGCACCCACCGTACTAACTGTTGGAAACTCTACTCTCGAAGTTGTTGACGAATATATTATATACCTGGGACAGGCAGTCCGATTAGGCAATTCCAATTTTGAGAGAGAGGTCAGTAGACGGATCCAACTAGGTTGGGCAGCGTTCGGTAAGTTACACAACGTCTTCACGTCCAAAATCCCTCAGTGCCTGAAGACTAAGGTGTACAACCAGTCTGTGTTACCAGTGATGACTTACGGCTCTGAAACGTGGTGCTTCACAAAAGGACTTTTTCAGAGGCTCAGTGTCGCGCAGCGAGCTATGGAGAGAGCTATGCTTGGTATTTCTCTACGAGATCGAGTCAGAAATGAAGAGATCCGTAGAAGAACCAAAGTTGCTGACATAGCCCGTAGGATAAGCAAGCTGAAGTGGCAATGGGCAGGCCACATAGCGCGAAGATCGGATGGCCGATGGGGCAAGAAAGTCCTTGAATGGAGACCACGTACTGGCAAGCGCAGTGTGGGACGGCCACCTACGAGATGGACCGACGACCTGGTGAGGATCGTTGGCTCTCGTTGGATGCAGGTGGCTATGGACCGGTCGCGCTGGAGTGCGATTGGAAAGGCCTATGTTCAGCAGTGGACTTTAACAGGCTGAAATGATGATGATGATGATGGAAAGTTTGTCATTTCTAAAGGTAGGATATTGAAAATTTTGATTAAGACTGAGATTAATAAATAATTTGATACGTGTTTAAGCTTTTTACGAAATTCCTATTTAAAGGAGGAAGCGGGGATTAAATGTTTGTATGGAAAGTCTGTAATTTCTAAAAGGTAAAAACTTAAAACATTGGTGTTAGACTGAGATTAATAATTCATTTGATACATGTTTTAGCATTTTATCAAATTCCCTATTTTGAAGGGGAAAGTAGGGTTAAATGTTTCTATGGAAAGTCCAGTTCAAAAGTTAGAAAATTGAAAATTTGGATGTAAGCTAAGATTAGTAAATGATTTGACACGTCTTTTAGGATTTTTTCGAAATCCCTATTTGAAAAGGGAAGTAGGGATTAAATTTTGTATGGAATGTCAGCCATTTTTAAAGTTAGGAACTTAAAAAATTATATAAGAAGACTGAATTATTCGTTTCGAGTTCCAAAATGTTTTTGAAATCCCGACTTAAAGGATCCCTCTCCTTAAAGAAGGTATTTAAAAAAATTATAAAAAACGAACCTCCTCCATTTTGAAGTTGGTTAAAAATGTGTAGTATGAAATAATCTACCCGTGAGAAGCCGGGGCGGGCCGCTAGTATATTATAAGCCTGACCACGTTGCTGTCGTTTTGCAGGGAGTTTTGGGTGCCAGCCAGCACGCATGTTACTCGTATCCATTGCTCGTATCCGTCTAACTTTAGTTTCGCGCCTTTAGCCCCTGCCCGAGTCCTACCTGCCTGAGTGTCCTCAGTCGATTGGATGGGAAGAGGCACGGAGACAAATCCGTGGGTCTGAGCCTGACCTACCTAACCACGGAGACAAATACACCGTGTACCTAACAATAATATTATGTTGCAAGAATTATAATATCCTTTTAGATATTTAATTTATTTATCGAAGTAATTGTAGTCGTCCTCCATTCGACACCATTAGTATAGAAGGCATGCGTAGGTATATATTTATTTATTTATTTATTTATTTATTTATTTATTTATTAAAGAAAATTTACAGCATGACAGTCTGTTATTACTAAGGCACTGTAAACTTAAGACTAGAAAGTAAAAAAAATAAAAAATGTAAATGACAATGTAAATAAAATATAATGGGAATATATTATATATATATTCCCAGCATCAACTAAGACATAAATTATGAAGTCAGTCATTCAGTTTGCAATCGAATTGCGAATAAACACAACCAAAATCGATTACTAATAAGACACCCGTTATAGTAGATACGTAGGCGTGGTTCAAGGTTTAGTTAGCTTGTAGGTCGGTAAGGTAAGATATATATAGGTATAACAGATTTATTTTTTAATAACCGGCCAAGCACGTGTCCGGCCACGCAAAGTAGGGTTCCGTAGCTGTCCAATAAAGTAGTAATGTACCTGTTTAAGACAATTAACATTCATCAAAATATTTTTCTATGATAATTGTAGTACCTTTCTTACTTGTACAAGTTCATTTTATATGTTGGTCTATTATGCGATCATTTGTAAAGCCTACATGAGGCGCATTCTGAATTAGACTTTCAGCGCTGTCAGCGATCAGAAATGCAAAAAAACGTATGAGTTTTGACAGCTGACAGTAATTCGGAACGCGATTACGGGTGCTTTAGTTGATTTCAGCGTGTCTCGGAAAGCAGGGTTGATGTTGATGTGAAAATTACATAAATAAATGAATAATAAATGACGAAATTATGAAGCTTTGATGCCTCTCTATTTTACTCATCAAAGTGGGTGTGTATATTATACTAATATTTTCTTTCTTTCATCCTGTGACGACTGGCGCCAACTATTGTCGAGAGTTTCAAAGGGTTTCTGGTTAGAAAAGATCTGTACATGTAGTAAATCTAATAGTAAGAAACTCGATGGGTCCATAATATTTAGCATTAAAAATAAGAACACCCTGTATAACACCTTAGCAGCTGAATGAAGGGAAAGATGTATTACATTTACCTGTTGCGTGTGTGATACCTTAAGGTAATTAAAACTAAACATCCCGGCTGCCGTGTGTGGACAGTTATGGACTGGCGTAGTTGACTAAGGTCTGGGGGCCGTTTCACGAAGCTACAAGTTACAAATTACAAGTACGATTCGACGTACATTGCGTAGAAGATTAGATAAAAATCGATAGTGATAGATAGTTTAGGAGATGTAGGAACAGACAAACATTCGTGAGTAATTATTTTTTAAAGATAAGGAAGGGCGCCGCTTAGCCGCAGGGCCGCAGGTACGCCGCACGGGTTATTCGTTTCTAGCCGCTGGTTTCGGTAACTACCGGCTTACAAGCCGATGGTATACAACTATAGCCACAGACCTTCGCTGGTACGGTTTAGGTGGGCCACCCTTTATAACGTCTTTGTCATTTACCATAAGTTAAAAGATTTTATAAAAATCTGGGCATTTGATTGCATGAATTTTGGATGTAATAGTTATGATGAAGATTTTGCCACCCACCTCATGGAGCGATACCTACCATAAACTAAGAAATCGATATCGGTATTTATTTTATGCATAGTCACATCACTAGCTAATACTCTTTTGTCTATGACAGCGGACACTTCGGGCGCATTCTAAGGCCGCGTTCCGATTTGCGCTGACAGCACTTTGAGTACCCAAAACCGCGTACCGAGTCACTGTCATTGGGATTACGGCAGCCATTGTGACGTCACGGATTGCGTCATGACCGCCGCCATCTTCCGCTAACGGCGCGGCGAAATTCACGTAAGCGTAATGTCAAATTCGACTTTTTTTTTTTTTCTTCTTATAGCAACCGTCTACCCATTTTTGGGGACATTTTGCCAGCGTCGGGTAATATAATTTATTAACAATATATACATGAGTAATGTAAATAAGATAGTGTATATTTACAGACGAATATTATGGTGTTTTAAATATGTACAAAGACTTTTTATGTACAATTTATTAGAAAGGGACAATATGCAAGAAGTATTTACAGGTAATGGAGCTTTCAATTAAATTAGAATATCATACAATGAGACTGACTGATATTTTGACATATTGTTTATTTAGGCTGTATTCCGAATCAGATTTCACGGCTCAAAGTACTGACAGCGATTACTCGCGTACCGATTCAGAAATCGCGATAATACGGCTCATGAGCGAAATCAAAACGGAACGGCGTTTGAGCGCGCTGAAACTGCTTATAACTCAGTCTTGCCAGATGTTGATTACCGTACCAAAACTGGCAAAATTCTAAATTATTATACGTATTAAAAAAGTATCGTACAGCTGTGAAAACAGCACTTTTCGCATGGCTAGTACCTAGGCATATGAAATTAAAAAAAATACAAAAAAGAATGTTTGATATTTATATTTATATTTTATCAGATTGCCTATGATATTGTCTTATGTATGTATGTGCCTGAGTCAAAACTATCGTAATATATACATAACCTACTCGATACTTTTACAATCGAACATCTGGCAACCCTAACCTACAAAACTGATTGATTTAAAATATTTCAGTAATTTATCTCCATTTCATAATTGAATAACGTGTTTTTAATTTTGTTCAACCAAATAAATATAAGACACGTTAGTTTTACATTTAAACATTAAACATTTAACTTTTAAAAATAAATACACAATATGTCAAAGTCGAATTTGACATTACGCTTACGTGAATTTCGCTCTG